>BFEA01000118.1:804070-817348 GCA_003427395.1 Chara braunii
TATCTTTCTTTCCCTATCTTTCTTTCCCTGTCAGGTTTGGTTTCCTCCTCCCCTTCTTTACCTCTTTGCCTTTTGGCTGCGTGCAAGTGGGTCCTTGTGACACACGGGGATGGGGGCAGCCAGCGCTCAACCTGTCATCCACGTGGCTGGCCTTGTACGTAAGAGGTTATGAACAGGTGGAGCTTTCCTTACCTCCTTCCCCTTCCCCTTTTTTCCTTTTCCTTTTTTCTTTTCCCTTTTTTGCGCTCTGATTCACAATGTGACAATATATATATATATATATATATATATATATATATATCGTCAAATAGAATATTGAGAGAGAGAGAGAGAGAGAGATTGCCACGTTGTCCACTCGCTGATTCAGACACGTGTCGTGTGGTTGTGGAGTGTTTAACGCGTTAGCTAGGTCCGTCATTGAATCGCCCCCAAAAACCAACAGGTCAGATGGCATTTGCGTGTCTGTTGAAAAAACATTCATGTATTTCTCTCCAACGTTGGAAAATTTGGTCCCCTAGATCTTGTATTTTGCCTAAATTTGTCGGTCACTATGCAATAGTTTATAACGGAAAATATTTTGTTGGTTTACAGATTACTGAAGATATAGGTGGTCATAAATTTGGAGATTTTCCTTTGCCTTTCGTCTTCCTCCCCCCCTACAGAAAGGATCGGCGATGAGAGAGAGAGAGAGAGAGAGAGAGAGAGAGAGAGAGAGAGAGAGAGAGAGAGTAGGGAAAGCACAATGGTCAAACACCGTAACATTCATGGACTGACGACAACACGTGAATTATATTGGGCGGATCTATTTTCAAATACACCGTACACGTGCGCATACCCTCAATGCGTTTCGAGCCGACGCACACACCATGTCCCACCAACATACTGCGATTTTTTTCAAACAACCAAGAACGCTCATAGTCATTATCTTTATTCTCCCTTTTGCTTTGCCTGACCCTTACCCCGCATCTCCTCAACAACGCGATCATGTCTACCCTGTGCACAACGTCACTTAGAAGCCACATCCCCTCTCTTCATTCGACCTCAAAGCACTTTGAACGCTATACCAGCAACATCAACATTCTATACCTTCGTCTGGGAAACTCCTGGTGCACAAAGAGAAGAGAACACCGGTCTTCGAGCTCCTCCTGCTGTGCCATGGGTAGAATCGCCACAAAAACAGACTGCAGGATGTGAAAACATCCAGAACACTCCCCCCAGACACAGTTGCGTTCCACACAAGAAGATATTGCAAACAATGAACATGCTCTACCTACCTGTTCATAATTCAACAAACAAAAATAACACAAGAAAAAAACAAGCAAACTTGAAACTCCACAATGCTGCCACAAAAAAATGATTGGCCTAATCGCTACATGTTAGAAATCACGCACAACCAAACAGTTTTACACCGAAAAGAACGAAATAGGTAGACTGCACTAACCACCAACCAGTTGCTTATCACGGACCCGCTGAGGTGGTCCACTTCGATGGTAACTTTCAACATATGCCTCCGGCACGAGGAGATTTTATCCTGTCGTATCTTGCCATTGATACTTTCCAGGACATAGATGAGGTCTTGCACCTTTCATACAACGAAAATAGATCACATGAGCGATTCACAAAATATGTACCTGCAGCAACACATGCTTCAAGTGTCATGTGTACTCCACATAACTCCAGACATGTTCACCAATTCAATAGACGTCGAAGGTATAACCTTGGGAGATCAAAGTCCATGCTTGCATTGCCATGCCCTGTTATGGGAGCACGAAACCAATTGGGGTACGATTTGTTGTAAGAAAAGGGCTACTATATGCCTGTAATAGGAAATGTCTCCTCAAGGAATTCCAAAATACAAAATTATCAGTCTTTGGGAAGCAAAACCTGGGGATGGAGATTGTCTTCGCAAGCATGCACACCACATGAATAACTCCCTTGCATTGACCTCCGAACATTTGGTGGAAGGAAATGCAGAACTCATAGGTTGGAAAGGCATGCTGCCTATCTAGGGCCAGATGTATATAAGAATTGAGCCACTACGTGCACCGCTAGGAGAAAGACCACAATATACTCAAATCTATGTGCATGATCCACACGTGCACCGCTAGGAGAAAGACCACAATATACTCAAATCTATATGCATGATCCACAGTCCACATGAAAATGGGGCACCAAACATATTGGGGTTTATAGACCTACCCGACAATATCAAATGTCATGATAAAAAACGTCTCAAAGCTCTTCAAATGTGGTTGTATCATCTTCCGATGCAACACAATCCTTACATTCAGGATTTTATTGCAGCATGTAAAATCCCGAAAGACATGATTGAGGATAAACTCTTGATTATCGATTCGGATGTCAGACCGATACTCGAGTATGCCCGGTGGTACAATAAATGGGGTTTGTATCCTCCTATCTGATGATCCTCAACCAGGGGAAAATGTGCTACAAACAAAGAATGGACAGTTGCTCAAAGTCAGAAAACACAATAAGGCACACGATGTGCTGCTCTTTCTAGGCGGAGAAGATGGACGGTTTTGTTTATCCGGATATTCCAGAACTCAGCCGACCAACAAAACTCACTGCAAGAGAATTTATGTTTTCCACCTTCATGAAAGAGACACAAAACTCAAAACACTTTTCTTGGCAGGTAGTTTGCAGCAAGAGCATGTTTGTGGTACATTCGCTAAAATGGAAGCAATGAAACTTACATCTAGGCTACCAGAGTGGCCCGGGACCACTTGCCCGGTTGGGCAAAAAAAAAAAAAAAAAATGTTTAACTTTATTAAAGTTTATTTTCTATTTGCAATTTGGTGAGGAATTTTGATGTGATCCTAAGACAAAGTTGTTCAATTTATTTTTTTGCATAACATAGTCGGACTTTTTTTTTTTTTTTTTTTTTTTTGGATGGGATGGTCGGACCGCCCGGGTCAAGAAGGCAACCGTCACCCCGGTTGGTAGCCTAGACTTACATATATTAGGAAAAACCAACCACAAGTCAGAGCATAAATGTATCAAACACTTTCTGATCCATTGCGCAAGGATGACTACGCGAATTCAATTCGGTAATGAGTCGTTTTTCATCATCATTTACAACAACGCCTCGATTTGTGTATGAAAAATATCAAGATGCAATGATAGTCCGCTGCAAGATGGGCAAACCGGATTCGTTCATCACAATGAATTGCAACACAGACTAGTCGGAAATATCTGTTGCACTCCCACCCGGACAATGTGCATCAAATAGACTGGACATCATGGTACAAGTATTTTGCTAGGAAGATTCTCACGCCCGGCCGGGCACCCGGGCGTGATGCCCGGGGGGGTCTGACGCCCGGGGTACCCGGGCGTGCAAAAAAANAAAATTCGGTTTTCTGCGCTCTATCAGAGGACTCCAAATCCGGGCCCATTTCGTTTTTTGCGAGTTGGCTGTCAAGGGGGGGGGGAGGGGGGTATAAATTGGTTTTAAAGGGGCTAAAGGGGTCTAAAGGGGGGTGTCTTTGTGTAATTCTGTTATTTTCTTTTTTATCTCCAATTCTGTCAGGAATCATAATGTGACCCTCAGGCCAAAAGTGGTTTGCATTTCAATCCTACACAACATATTTTTTTTTTCGGATTTTTTTTTTTATTATTATTATTTTTTTTAATTTTTTTTTTTTGGCGCTGGGGCTGCCCGGAACCCTGCCCCGGGGTCATGCCCGGCCGGGCACCCGGGCGTGTACCCGGGCAGAAGTTGGGTGCCCGGGCGCCCGGGAAAACGGCCTAGGTATTTTGTGGATATTATAAATGCTTGAAAGTAGAAATTTTGGACAAGCAGATATTCAGAAAGGTAGTTGCATATGTATATGTAGGAAAGTTAAAAAAAAAAAAGGATCTCTTCTCATGCTCATATGCTCATAGTCCTCGCCCGCAAAGAGACACTCAAAATGCCAGAAGATGTAGATAAATCATCTCAACGAAAATCTCGTTTGACGGTGAGCTACGAGACAGGGTGATGAAATTCATTATGCATAACAAGTGTAGGAAAGGAGGATCCACACAATAATGCATGGAAGGTTGTGTTTTTACAAAAGGCTTCCCAAAACAATTCAAAGGCAGTACTATCTGGGAGGCAATAAAAATTCGACTTACCGATAAATACGCGAAAGCAAAGGAAGATACAAATTTGTCATATGTCGGAATGAAGATGATACCTCGTTTGTTGTTTCATGCAATGCGTATCTTCTCATCTTTTATAACAATCATATAAATGTGAAAGTTAGTGCAAATGCAACATGCATAAAATGTTCGTGTAATTATTTATTTAAACCACTAGTTCATGAACCCCTACTATTCACCAAAATGCAGTACACTGCGACCGTGGTAAGATGTACAGTGATCCGGCATAGCGCAGGTTTGGAGGGAAAAGACTGGTGGGCCCAAAAGAATTGAAAGCGAAATCTGGAAAAAAAAACACAAGAAAACAAATGAGAAACTGGGCTTGACTGTAGTATTTACTAAGATGTCCTGCCTTGTTGGAAAGTTGTAGTGTGAGTATGCCCTGAGTGACAACATTCCAAAGACTGTAAATAGGAAAAATAAATAAAGAAAGAATGAAATATATGGTCATGATACCGGTCAGATACAGTCTGGAAAGGAGTACTGTGAGTATGCCCTCAGTGAGGGTCTTTCCTAAGAAGCTGGAATACGCCCTGCCATGCAGGCAGGGCACTACAAGAGAAAAAACGGTAAAAAAAATAAAGAAAATACAATGATTTGGCCATGATAGTGGTCAGGTACATTCTGGACAGTACTATTGTGAGTTGCCCTAGGTCGGATGGCTTCCCTTTTTTTTTTTTTTTTTTTTTTTTTTCAGAACCTCTTGGTTCTAGCTCCTACCATTCTGGGGAGCAACAGTCCGGTTCCTATTCCCCCGACAAGTCAATGGAAAGTACAATGTTTACTCACCCTACGCTCCTCCCCGTTATGGTTGGAAAGCCCGAGTGGACGACATTGATTACTTCCAAAAGGAAAGATGTACCACCCCTCACCCCTGCCTAAGTTAGCCTGTTATAACTAGTCCTCTGAATGGCCTTGTGTGCCTAATCCGTCGCTGGTTGCTCCTCTCAGCTGTGTGACTGTCAGTTGTTACATGTATCGACTGTTGATCTCTATGGATTTCCCCTAACAATCCTACGCCCTCCAAAAGGCTTGTCTGTCTACTTTACTGAAATCCCCTAAACCCTCCCAAGAGTTCTGCAATGCAGCTGCGCCTATTCAGCACCATACCATTGCATATCTACTAATGACAATTGATGAGGAGGGAACGGGTCCGGGAACTCTGTGGGTTAGCGCAATGGCACTCCTTGGTCCACTTTAGTCCATTCCTTGAAACAAATGCAATAGTCTCTCCTGAGGTCGGTCTGCTCCTGTCTGGGGGACTGTCCACCCTCCCATCGGATATGGGCAATCCCCTACATCTCTTTTCTGTTTTTTTAATGAAACGACGACGACCTTTGTTCATCATTGATTTTGATAGTTTTTTTTTTTTTTTTGTCTTTTCGGTGCCATCCGTTGGCACGAGGTAGAACACTTGAGTTGCAAGGTAGGTTCGTGCCAGTACTTCATTTTTCTTTTCAGCCTGTTACTGTAGCAATCACGCTCGAAACCGTGTAACTTTTTGCTCGTCAATTTAGCCTCGTGTGAACTGGTGGTTTAAAGGGCATGATCGTGCAATGATCGGAGAACGGAGCGAGCAACACAAGAACAGTGAAACCATTCGCTACCAAAGTCTTATATATGCGAGGACATCCGATGCCTGTTGGGGAATCTCTGCATTCAATCTTACAGAAACGTGCCCTATCGTGGAACGCTTGCCTGTGGCTGTCAAAGGATCGTCGGTCTACAAACTTGTTGCATGGATGAATCTAAATAAACAGAAAGATGTGGACAAAACGTAGTTACTGTTATATGTTGATGTTCTTTCAAAATACACATGGAAAAAAAATCATTGGGCACCGAGAGAACATAGTGCAAAAAAAGGTTTCACCAAAATATGCCGCATGTATCAAAATCACCCGGCAAAAGGAGATGTATACTTCCTTCGCACTTACTCACATGTGAACACTCAAGGGTGACAGATTCCTTCAAAAAACTAAAATCGGTTGATGACGTGGTGCATGAAACATTCATGGAGAGATTTAGATGCATGCATGGGATCAAATGTATAAACCTCCAAAAAAAAAAGAGATCCCCTCTATAATCAAAATGTATTGTAGATAGTAGAGTGTTAGTATATGTATACCCTCACACCAACACCTTTGATTGAGCTTCAGTTTTATTTGGCTACAAAATACAACCGAATATAGATATGTGAGTGATTAGGTCAATGAGGGATTACATATTACGAGTATGTTATAAGCAGGAATTGAACCTTAATCGATTTGTTGTAGAGCACAAATGTAAATTTTCCTTTCCACGTTGGTAATGCTAGTTTTTTTCATATACTTATTTTCTTGTTTCCTTTCCTTGCTTTTGTTCTCTCACTACCTATGTATGCACTGGGACCGGGTTACATACGTTAGGAGTCAATATGGAGCCGACTAAGCCCTCTGTTAGGTGAACGCACATATTTCGTTATAAGCTCTTCAACTTGATTGGGCTGATACCCAGTGCAAGTCGAGAGGATCACCCTTCTATCTAAGAGTTCAATCGAGCATAAGAGAATTTTTTTCTTGTATTTGCTATTGTGGATCTCCAGTGGTATGGACTAGGAGTGAGGGAGAGATGGGCACAGCGAAGGCTGCAACTGCAGGAAGAAGGGGGCTAGATGGTCACATAGTTTGGGCGCCTAGCAGCAGGGCTGAAAAGACCCCCTTCTCCTCCCTAGTTGACCCTCCTGCTCAGTCAATCCCCTATCTCGAGGGTAATCAATGCTGGCAGGTTGAGGGACAGTCAGAAACAACTCAGTGCGATTGAAATTGTTTTGTGTATGGGACGCTGGACCCGATTTCCAACAGGTGTTGCACCCCACCAATAGATGGAGCCTTCACGGGGGAGATAGAGGTGTCTGCTCGTACCAGCACCCCTAGCTCCCATATGGGTAATTTCCAAAAAAAAAAAAAAAAAAAAAGATGTATGAGTCCGCTACTAGGAATTTAGGATCTTTATTACACCGGCATGATAGCTCTCCATTAAACCAATAAAACTGTTAACGACTAACCCCCACGATTTACTTAAACAACAATCGGTTATAAGGGTTCATGGGTTGATTTTTCAACCGTTTTTCGTGACGAAAGGAATCCTTCCCCAATGCATTCCAATGGGCGTGAGACACAGAGAACGTAATGAGATGCGTTAAAAAGAAGAGCTTGCATTAAAACGAGTAAAAAATTAAAACGTTTTTACGTTGCATTGCGACTATCCTTCTTGATCGGCATCAATTCACATTTGGAGATCAACGCCCTGATTGACGATTCATGTTCCGGTTCGATATGATGAATGATTGCACATACCCCTTATGCTACAACGAATGAGAAAAACTATGGATGATCCACCTTTTCTACGTCATATAAAACCCCTCAATAAGTGAACTAATAGCTCGACAAGGATACGACTTTTGGGGATGGTGACAACTTCAGGGCAAGGCAACTTGTGCCTCATATGACGTTATCCTGTCAGGTATAGCTCACGAACTCTATTTTTTGAAGCAGTTACTCCTACTGAACTTTAAAACCAACTCGTGCGTGATGCAACCAGGAGCACCTTCAAATAAGTCATGGGGGTCAGGGATGGTATGCTCGGTGTTGCATCAAATTATAGGGCTGACATCCAGTGGTGGGATGGGTTTTGCATCCATATAGAAGAGGACGAGTTAATGATAATAATAATAATAAGACCCACAAAAAAGTTTATTTTAGCTCGCTCTTTGTTTTTTAATGTGATGGATATAAATTTATATCAAGGATATGATTATGTTTATATACATAAATAGCGTTAGCGATTGACTCCCTATCTGTTTCCGAATAAGAGGTTTTCGAATGTTATGATACAAAGCCGAATATAATTGTTACGCATAGAGCCACTCTCAAACATACGTTATTCCTGTTATTAATTATAAGTTCTTTGATAATCCCAATCGACATTTATGAATCTTATTTTCTGCAAGATGAAGTTGAAAACCCACGAATCCAACCATCGACATTATTGCTTGACTCACCTATTGTCATACCCGATGAAGCGCATATGTCAAATGTGTGTCCTTAATACTGGCAGACAACTTCCTTCTGTGTAGTTTCCTAAAATATTTGTTTGGTATCCATAGTAATAACAATAGTGGCAACATTTACTTTCTCACATCCAATATACAGATATGGTAAAAAAATCCAACTTGATGACTGGCCGATTGCACATGTAAGAGGTTTTACTCGATTTTACTCGAAGCAAACATCGAACGATTTGTTGTCAAGTTTGTCTTTACATTAAACTCCAACTAAGGAATTGTAATATGCTCAAGTAAACAAGATATTTATCTAGATGCAATGCTAATAATTTGAATGAATTTCATGCAAAGAGTGTCAATCACGATTTGTCCTTGAATAGATAAAGGTGATGACATTTGCAATCATTATGTGTGGCATGAGTGAAACATTTGTGTTTTGTTGTAAAGTTTAAAAATATAAAGAGTGGTATTAAAACATTAACCCACAGTCCATATCCTTTTTCAAGGTAATTTTGAGGACAGTTGGGGAAGAAATATAAAGGGTATGTGTGTATATAAGGGTGAACCCACATGTTTGTTGCTTTAGGCCATACGCTTGATGCTTCAGGTAGGATTTGGGTTAGGACTAGATCTGTATGTTTTTTTTTTTTTAATATGGAAAAGTTGTCTTCTCCTCGTCATGGTACAACGTAACAACTATACATATTTTTTCTCACCTCACATATTTTAACTGGCGTTCTGCCATGCCATGGAACATATCTTTTTCCTTTCAAGACCTACCACTACTCCTAAGGCCATACAAGGGATCCCTACAAGGATAGATTTCTACCTCTCTTCGGTGAAGGGAGGTTACTCTGTCATTTATCATCTCCTATTCTCTTTTTCCTTTTTTTAAAAACAGAACACAAAGGCCCCATCTATTCTAGGGGGCATCAATCCGGTTGCTCATCACCGGCAAGCAAAGAGTTCAAGATCACCCAACAAACGGAGGGAGAAAGAGAACAACCAACTATCCCCGTCGCCCGAGACACGATACAAGGGGTGGGGAGGGGCATCGAAATGGAGGCCACCCCCGAACCCTCTACCAGGGAGTATATAGTTTCCGGGAAACAGAAGAACGTACCCAGACACCCACTATATGCACCGCGTAGAAAGGGGGTGGGTGGGGGGGCTGGCCCCAGTGGGCGCCCCAGCTGCCACCGGGCCTCACAAATACGGCTCCTAAATGTCCTCCCACGTATCTCCTCACAATTGTTACTCGAGTATGTCCCCCCCTACCGTATCTGTTTGAACACATTGCCTAGACCAAGTACCCAGCCTATCTCCCAGCCAGCGTAGCCAAATGTGCCCCTCCCTCCTGAAAATGGTGAAGTGCACAAAAAGTTAAATCTGGGGCCACATCGTACTCCTCCTTGGATATCGTCTCTTTTCCACAAGGTCCCCAGCAGAGAATTTGCAAAGGTCCCATGTCTTTGGAAAGACGTTCATCGAAATGCTGGAGGGACACGAGCACTCCAGCAATGTATTCTGGATTCGGATTCCGGTCTGTGTTCCAGCAGTTATGGGTTGCTAACTTTCCTTCTAATACTAACTATAGTAGCTCTCTCATTGTTCCGTTTGTCCTTTTCTTACGTGCAGTGGCCCTAAGGGCCTCGCTCCACTCATCACCATGTGCACAAAAGACAAAACATATGGCGACGTATGGTTCCAGTTTGATTCATTCTAGTTTTCCACATTTGGTGAGTGGTGAAGTGACGCCATGAAAATCGTATTGAGGTTCTTTTCTGTATACACGCTGAAACACGGACCTGAATTCAAAGCTACACCATATATAGCTGGCCTCCTATTGCCATCCTACAATCCCAGTGATTACACTTTTCTTGCTGAGGAGACCCTTGCTAATTTTTGGCAGGGGCCTTATGAAGTACCAGCAGGAGTTTTCTGAATAATGTGAGAAGGTTCTTCTCTCTCCCTCCCTCTCTCTCTCTCTCTCTCTCTCTCTCTCTCTCTCTCTCTCTCTCTCTCTCTCTCTCTCTCTCTCTCGTGAGTCATGAGAGGGTTCTTTTCTGTATACACGCACGCGCACGCGTGTATACACACATCACAGTGTTTTTTTTAATTTTTTTTCCAGCATCAACGATCAGTGCACCGCGCCATGCGCAGCGCACCTCACATATGCGCCACAAGTATGATATGTTGTCTTTATTTCCTTTTCCTTTTATAGTAATTTTCATACTTGCAGCGCACTTCAGCGGTGCGCTGTGCGCCATGCGCTCACGGGGGATGTGTGCTCACATGCGCACTGTGCACACGGGCAGTGCGCTGGAGTATGCCCGAGTGGCCCCCATGGGTGCGCACCTGCGGATGTGCCCTTTTTTTTTGTGAGTGTGTGTGTGTGTACCGTTGATACAGGCGTTTTGTCTGGTGTGCCACGATGCCCTTCTCCTTAAACTATCGGATCGAACAAAACGCCTGTATCAACGGACACTGGATTCTCGATGGAGGGTGTTCTGTTCAGCCCTATTACTTGCAGCCCTGATGGAGGGTGTTTTGTTCAGCCCGATTACTTCAGACAGAGGCACTATAAGGAAAATGTGTAGTTGAGCGAGGCCCTACGGATTCTGGCAGCAGGTAAGTTGTAATAGGGCCTCGCTCTACTACTCTCCAATTTGTGCAAAATCAGAATTAATCTTTCGCTAGAACAATGGAAAGATACACCGCCATATTTTTTGTTTTTTGTGCGTGTATATAGCGACTGTATGTTGCCACGTTCTAGGTTTCAACTTTTTTTTTTTTTTTTTAAATTTAAATTTGGACCATTTCTCGATTTATGCGTGTCATCCTTGAAAGCGCAGGGGCCATGCTAATCTTCTCTGTATCGTTCCAATTTTAACGGATGTCCCGAAGGACGGTTTCAACTTTTCAAGGATGTTCATTGTTCTCTCTCTTTTTTTTTTTAATAGCAAAAAGCACCAAGGAAACACAACTGTCAGTTCTGTCGTTTTCTATCTCTGGAAGTAGACAGCAACCGCCCGACAGACGTGTCCTCATTATGACTGTATTGGACCTCGGAAACGACTCAGATACACTGAAGATAGCAAATATGACAACACAGTTTTTGGGGCAGCGCGGCCTTGAAAAAAAATTGTGTGTGCGATGTCCTAATTTTGGCTGGGCGTGGGAACTTCGCTTTGACCCCTCCCCGACTTTTTTTTTTGTTGGGCTGACCCTGAATTTTGCCCATGCGGCGCACCGGATACGCACGCCACGTGCGCAATGCGCAATGCGCCACATGTGCGCGGGTGGCGTGCAAGGGATGTGCGCAAGTATTGAGTTTTATTCTAAGCCACTTATTTATTTGCGAAGAAGGTTGTGCTACTCGCGTACTAGAAGTGTTTGAAACACAGAAAAGTGTATGGCTACAGAGACCTTTCTGTGTTTCAAACACGTCTAGTAAGTGAGTACCACAATGCCACAACCTTCTTTGCAAATAAATAAATTGAATGGAACATAATTCGAAAGCCGATGTCTTTCCAGTACGAGTGATGCGGGAGGGTCAGGACTTCCAAGGTTTTTCTTCCCCAAACGCCGATACAGGAACTGGCTATCGACCCCGGGGAATGGAAATGGCAGGCGGCCCGAGGGGCAGCAGCGGCAACGGGTAAAAAAATACACCTAAACACTATGTCTGTCAGAACCATGTATAGGATGCTTAGGCCCAAAAGAGTATTAAGGGACCGAATCGATGATAGATGGGCCCAGCACCTGAATGTGGATCGCTCTCTTCTCACACCCATTAAGTGGTTTAATGGAATGAAAACCAGGCCAGCAAAAAACACGTCATTGCAATGGCAGATTGCCCATCGTTGCTTGCCGACAAATGCCTGGCTGATCGACCGCACGCACTTGGAACAAAAGGGGAAAGCACATCCATGGTGCCAGCGATGCTTGACCGCATTCCCAATGCAAAAAAGGAACAAAACTATAGAACACGTCTTGATGCAATGCCCGGTGGCAGTGCTGACGTGGCGATGGTGGGACCGGATTTGGAGGAAAGTGACACCTGACTTTCCCTGGCCATGGTCTTGGCAAGCCATACTGGCTGGACACTGTCCGGCAATGGACAGCGCCCCCTCCTATGTGAGTAACCTGTTTAGTTTGGGTAGACGGTCGGTCATCGGGGCACTTTGGTGGCAGTGCTGCCATCTTGTCTTAGAGGGGGTCAAGATCGAGGGCCCTGAACTGACAGGGCAGATAAAGGAACTAGTGCAATTGGAACTGACACGTAGGTGGAGTGACCTTAAGCTGCAGTTAGACATTTTTCAGACAGACCGGGACTTAAAGAGGGCGACTACGGAGTTCTGTATGGATTTGGTTGGGCGGGCAACGGGGTGGATGGATGGGACGGATTGTGGACAGGGAATAGGGCCGCTGCGTCTGAGAAAGAAACAGAGGAAGAAATCCCAAGGGATTACACACTCCTCTTCAATAACTGGACCCACATTGATCCAACCTTCCCAATGAGGCCCCCGTCTGATTTCCCGGATCCGTTCCCCCCTCACCCCCTGGCCCTGATGGAAGTTCTGACATGACTCAGATACAAGAGGGTGACAAGACAAGATCACGACAAGATTGCAACAAGGCTGGACCAGACTGGACCAGATGAGCCTGAGATAAGCCTCCCCGGTGCCCCCCGGGTGTTGCTTGTCGACGGCTCCCCCAAAATCATCAGAAGTTGGTATATTCATCTCTGGAAGGCAGTATTCAGCAGATATAGTCAAAGATAGGGGGAGGGAGGAACCAGTGTGTAGCAGCAGGTATCTGGCGCCGGGTTCAGGGCGAAGAGGTTCCCCCTTTATCCTGCTCAGTCAATCCCCTGGATTCCAGGGTAATCAATGCTGGCAGGAACCTCCCACATTGTTTTTCGGATGTACTCCAATTTCAGTCTGTATATGGGACGCTGGACCCGTTTTCCAGCAGGTGATGCTCCCCACCAATAGATGGAGCCCCTCCCCAAGTGCTAGTGGTGTCTGCTCTTATCCGCACCACTAACACTGGCGGGGGTTCAAAAAAAA
>BFEA01000118.1:863994-879761 GCA_003427395.1 Chara braunii
TTTTTTTTTTTTTTTTTTTGCGCGCATGCTCTCTGTCGGTAGTACCACGCTCATTTTCTTGTTTTTTATTATTTTTCACAACGTAATTCTTTTTTTTCTTTTCTTTTCTTTTTTATGAAAACAGTTTGTTGCCTAGTCGCTTGGTAGCGACCAGGCGTTCCTTTCCCCGACCTCCCATGTGAACCGTCGGGGAATTGATTTGGAAGAGGGGAGAGGTACTGGTGGTTTAAGATTAGGGACTCCTTTGACTTTGAGTCTGATCTTTACACAGGGTCAGGCGCAAGCGATAAAACCGAATGCTTTGCTCTAAGCCATGTCGTCGCTGGCAGGACGTATAGTCTTGTTCTACTCAACGCCTCTGCTGAAAGTGGCTAAGGGGCTCGTTAGACACTCCTCGGGCACGTAAATCTAGAAGGAAGTGATCATTCCACCTATCCTTGGGGAATAAATTGGAAAAAAAATGTAAAAACATTTCCTTGAGGAACCCTTGTAGCGTCCTTGTGGCCCAGCCATTTCATGCCGGAGTGCTAAAGGATCCACAATAATCGGAGCGGTGAAGGCACACATCGTCGACAACTTTTTTTTTTCGGCTAGTTCATTGGTGTTCCACTAGCGGCTGCACAGACATCTTCAGGCCTCCGCGTTGGGATTCCAGGCAACGGGTCGCCAACGGTAACTATTAGAGGACGGTCGTCGTCGAGGTTCATCTTCATTTGGGGTTGTCGTCGCGGTGTGTCCCGCCAACTTCGTAGGGGTTCAACAATCAGGAAAATTGAATATTTTTCCCGATCCCCCTCCCGCATCCCCACTTATGTTGGCGAGGTGTATCATATGTTGTCCTCTACCGTTTTTTCCCTTTATCGTCGCCATCTGGTGAACCTTCACCGCCATCCTGGAGTTACGGCCCTGTTGTGCATGTTGTTGATGGTCGACTTCTATCGAAGGTTGCCACTGCTGGTCCTACTTGCAATTTTGCTTGTTGGGGTCCTTCTTTTCCACGTATGCATCCTCGGCTCGTCCGTCGCGTTGTTGGTGCGAATACCCTTACAAGGGAATCCGCCCTGGTTTTTGCAGTTGGCAGAAAATAAGTTTAGATTAAGGTTGAGTATACCGTGCGAGTCGCGGCAGTGTCTGTAGGTTATGTTGACTGGATGGCTGACTAGAATAGAGAGTGTGTGGGCGCGCAGGCTTGAGGCGCGCGTGATTTTATTTGTTGATGACTGAAGAGCCGGCGTGATTGCCGACCAAATTTTTATTCATTTATTTATTTCTGATTTAAATTAGGATTAAAAAAAAAATTGCTTTTTGATTGGCGCGCTTGCCTGTGACTTGTGCGACGAGCGGAGGACGGCTTCGATGACGAGAAGGACTTGAAGTGTTTTTAGTAAGCCCGCGCACCGCGCGGTGTCTGTTCAAGTAGGCGTCCGTCAGATATAAATGCAGCCTTGAGCCTAGCCTTATTGGTTAGAGCATCGGACTTTCATCAGGGGGGTCTAGGGATCGAGACCAGCCAGCGACGACGTAGGAGTATCGGACCGGCGAGGAGCCTAGGGGTTGAGGGCCCGTCGGGGCTATTCTCATTGGGTTGTCATCGATGGCGTCAGAATGGTGCTAGTGCTTTTTTTTTTTTTTTTTTCATTTGTCGTATTCTGACGACCAATAGTTCCTAAACAATTTCGATTTTATTTTTATTATCATTTTATTGTAACGTCGGATTTAGAGGCCGCCACGACAGTCGAGGACCTTGAGCACGCACCTCCTATGTTTGACCTACGGGATTCCGTATGTTCGGAACACCGGCGAAGTTTCTCTACTTGGGCTGTTTTGAAACATGGACCGACGAGTTCAACGTGCATGCGGGCCATGGGTGATCGGCCCGCTAGGCGGAAGAAAACCTTGAGTGGCGGGGGTTACCACAGATGCACTATCTGCCGGCCAAGGTCTGTCGTGAGAGGTTTGAGTGTGAGCATGGCTTGTGGGACCCGGTAGATGGTGGGTCGTACCTAGGCGCAGTAATACAGCGTACTGGGGCGAGGACCGCAAATTGTCGCGGCCACTCGCGGGGAAAAACCTCCTCCACTTCAGTCTTCAAAGTTCTCTTTTAAAAGTGTGTTACTACCACCAAAGTCCACATCGGGACCTGCCTCAACTGGGCCGTGCTTAAGGCTGGGCAGCAGGCCCTCATCCTGTTCCTATCGCGACGAAGAAAAGCCACCACGGCTATGCAATAGGTCCGCGCTACAGCGTGTCGGCCTTGGGGCTGACTGATTCGGCAGGGGAGTGAGGACACACTCCTTAGCGGGGTTCTGCTCCTATGACCACAACGTTGTTGTCAGTCACGGTATACTCGTTGGTGGTGTTTTCGGTAGAACGCAGGTTGGCTCCCGCGGTGAGACTGGCAGAGCGGAGACAGCGTTAGTTGGACTAGAGAGTGGGGGGAGGAGTACCGGGCCGCGCAGACCGAGAGGAGAGACGACGGGCAACGAGGGAAGACAGTGGACGACCGAGGGGGGGATCGAGGTAGTAGGCAGACAGAGAATGAGTGAATCTAGACGCGAAGTGTGCCGGGTGCATGCGCGACAAGGAAGAAGTGGCAGTAGGTGGTGAGGTAAAGGCAGGGAAAGTGACGGGTAGCTGCAGAGAAGGAAGTCGGAGGAGCGACGAACAACGGAGGAGGCCTGCGGCAAGGCAGTAAGAAGGTGAAATGAACCTGGCTGGGCCCTGCGCCAGGTGCATTCGAGAAGAAGAATGGTGGAAAGAAGTGACCGGGGCACAGCAGCGGGGAGATGGAGCAACGAGAGCGGGGTGATGGGCGGCAGGAAAAAGGGTGAAGGGGGGAATGGACCTGGATACGAATTTTGCGGCAGGTACGTGCGCAGTGAGAAGGGGATCGGGCATGGCGGAGCAATGAAGGAGCGAGGAGGAGGAAGAGCTTGTTCTCCCGTTCCTTCGCGGAACTAGGTAGGTGAAGAATCGGAGTTGGGGATTTGGTACCGGGCGAGTTCAGTGGGGGAGTTAGATCTGGCAGTGGGTTAGTGAGGGAGAGGAGGTAATTGTGCTCGAAGCTATGGCGAAGACAGCGGGAGCGCAGGAGAGAGAAACGTACGGCCTGCCCATTCCTTAGGCTATGGCGAAGACAGCGGGAGCGCAGGAGAGAGAAACGTACGGCCTGCCCATTCCTTAGTTGAAACGGGCGGGGGAAGATACGATATGGAGGTTTCGGGTCAGGGCGAACCCAACCGTAAAGTCAGTTTTGGAAGAGAGTAAGTAGATTAGAAGTTAGTAGAGAAAATGGGTGCACGAAGGAAGAGAAATAGTGGAATGAACTTGGCTGGGTATTGCGCCAGGTGCGTGCGGGAAACGGGATGGCGGAAGAAAGAGTCGAGCGCAGTTGAGGAAACATAGCGCCCTCGATCCTGAGTGGAATCGAGGGGGAGAGGAGGCTATGCCGGGGTTTTGACCCCGGATGAATCTAATGGTAGTATTAGTTTTGAAGGTAGGATAGTAGGATGGGTGATAGAGAGGAAAAGCAGTACGCGGTGGCTATGGTGGACGTGAGCAAGATGAAAGAGGAAAAATGTAGTTTTCACTCGTTCCTTGACGGAATCGAGTGGGGTAAAAGCTGATATTGAGATTTTGGGTGTTGCGAGCCTAGTGGCGGGTTCGGATTCCACGGTGAAGCTTTTGAATTGGCGCGGTGGGAGGCAGAAGCAACGTGCTGCACAGACAACGGAAAACGAAACAGGCAGGGGATGATGCACCCGCCTGTGTTTTAGCGGAAAGTTCATTTCGGCTTTCTCATCCTACCGATAAGAGAGAGAGAGAGAGAGAGAGAGAGAGAGAGAGAGAGAGAGAGAGAGAGAGAGAGAGGACTCACCATATCGGCGGCGCACGTACCTGGAAAGGATCGGTGACTAGATGCATGATCACGACAAGCGAACCTGACCGCTATCATGGGCCAGGCACATTAAGATGGGGACCGCTCGGGTTGGGATGTCTGTGTTGCCTATAGGAGATGACAGATGCTTGTAGGAGTGAATCCCTGGCTCAACGGGTGGTAGGGGCCGGCAGCCTGCGGGGTTCAATCGTGAAGTGAGCTGGCCAATGTGCCTTTTTGCTCCGTGTTGGATGCACGGGCGTCCCCGACCGAGCTCTGCTATCGCCCCGCTGCCTATATTCCGCATGTTCGGCATACAGTTCTTTGCAGAAGGATGCACTCGTTGTATGGTGGGGCCGTCCTATGGGGGCCGACTTGCGCTCCGTTGTTTCGTAGTCGTACTGCCCATCACCAGCCATACCTGTCGTGCGTACCGCATGTGTACCCCATCGAGTTGACTGCCTTGTCGTTGGCGCCCTGCGCCTCGCTTCAAGACTACAGACCAGCAGGCAGCTCACCCAGCTGGGGGAGGGAGCCTGAGTCCAACCGGGAGGGGGTACGAATTGCAGCTTAAGTGAGGGCTACAAAGTAAGCAGCTGCATGCAACCCGGTTGCTGCATAGTCGACGGGACCGCATTACTATGTTGCTATAACATAAAAGGGGAGAGCCGCAAGGCCGACCTGATTGGCAGTACGCTGCCCACGCGATGGAGGGAAGTGGTGTWAGGCCGTTCTCGACTAGCAAGGAAGGCTAACTTTTGCTGTGGCCCGTCAGGTGATTAGATACTGTTGGTCCGCGACTGCCAATGCGATGCCTTGTGATACATGCCGCGATTGCTAAGGCTCCTGCGTGTTGCTGATATAGGCGGTTGTTGTGTTTACTGCAGATTGTTGGTGGCTGTTGCTGCCGCTGAGGACCGTTGCTGGCCGTTGTTGGCTGCTGCAGGTTGTGGCTAGCTGCCGCTAAGCTGACTGTGGTCAATAGAGGTTACTTAGGGCTGCTGTGTAGCGATGATTGGACTGGGGAGGGGTGGTTGGACTGCGAGGAGGGCTGCTGTTGCAGCATGGTAGAGTGGGGGTAAAGGGAAGGATTGCTGCGAATTGGGGAAAACGACAGGGGATGAGTCTGACAGTCTGACATCGATTGGATCAAGTTGCTGGGCGTTTTGGTCACCATTGCGGGGCCCTCATGCACATYAAGGAACCAAGGCCCTCTCACGCGAGTCAGAGAGCACCCTCCTTGGATCTGAGAGTCTCAAATCTATCTCATCCTGCCCTTCTTACTCTAAGTCTTGTCTATTAATTCTAAGAGGAAGGCGGCGGGTGTGATTGCAATCCGTAGACCCGCAGCACGACTCTGTGGGGAGTCAGCCCACCGATTGCGAGAGCTCTGCCGGAACTCAGGAGGAGTTCTGGAGGCAGGGAACTGACATGTAACCATTACTTTCCCTTCTATAAACCCCGCTATAACCCCTATCTGTATCATCCATTGCATCTTTGACTGAATATATGATGTGCAGCCCTACTTTAGTTTTGGTTTGACTTTCAGGACACTGAATCAAACTAAGTAAAAAAATGYCTGCTCAATTTCAGTTTCAGCTTTGTTGATTGTATGAAGTCAGACTGTTAAAAGAAACTGCATCTGGGAAAGGCAGGACGGAGGACTGAYTTGCATGATGGTTGACTGGGTCGTTGAGGCTGGGAGGTCCCCATAAGGTTGGGGAGACCCAGTGCTCTGTTTATGTTGGTTTGCATGAAGCGTCAGACCCTTTTATAAGTTTAGGGGGTCTGATTGCTCTGGAGGCTGGGAGGTTCCCATAAGCTTGGGGAGACCCAGTGTTGTGGTCTGCATGGAGGGTGGGGTTGTTCTATAAGTTTAGRTGGCCTGACTGCTCTGACTTGTGAGGGCTGACTGTGTTTGACTTTTTCAGGGACCAAGCGCGTTTTGTAAGTTCAGGTGCCTTGACCGCCTTGTTTACTTCGGGTTTCCTCCTGTTTATCTGGTTCTGAAAAAGGAGGTCTAAGTCGTTCTATAAGTTTAGGTGGCTTAGCCTCTTCCTGCCTTTATTTTGAGAGAATGAACCTGACAGAGGGCAGATTGTTCTGTAAGTTCAGGTGATCTAGCCCAATGTCACGCACATATTGGATCAGAGAGAAATGAATCAGGCAGAGAGTCAGACGGTTCTGTAAGTTCATGTGGTCTGACTCAAAGCCTCGCACATGTTGGAACCCAATGGTTATAACTTGGCTATACTTTACTATTATTTTATTTAGGAACGAGTTAATGAGACTGTTTTATAAGCTTAGGTGGTCTGACTATAGCCTATCACAACTTGAAGAGAGTATAATTAAGAATAAATTTAATGGTTAGTTGGGGCAGGCTGAACTTAAGTTAATTCAGTCACATGCAACCTTAGACGACTAAGTGCAGACAATTATATATAACTTGGATATTTTAAACAGTTCAGAGCGACTAGAATGGTCTAGTCATATGCCCAAAGAAGAGAGAAGTAGTTCTGCCCTCTGTTTTGTGTATACTTCTCGGCTAAGTTAGACACATTCCATAAGTTTGGGTGGTCTGACCTTATGCCTTATGTAAGCAGGGTATAAAGGGTTAAAACCTTGAAAGATCATGAACTATTGTTGTCTAGATAAACTTGGGATGGTGAGAGTACTTACCTTTATGGTTTGGCTTGCATTTGGCTGAGTGAGGTTACTACTTGGTCTGAGTTTCAGTCTTATAGGTAGTTGCTTTAGTCGCTCGCCACGTGCTAGAGCTATAAGATTTAGTTTCAATTCCTGCATTTTCTGAGCTAAGTTTTTTTTACTTAGGTCAATTTTTACATTTTCTGGAATCATTTTTTTATATATACTTGGCTCTATATAAATCTTGGCAAGCTACTTTCTCTACGGGAAGCGCTGCCGAAATTCTTACAAATCCAAGGAGTTAGTCAATTGTTGACTTGTCAAAGTTCAACTTGTCTTTTCTTTATATCTGACCTAGTAAAAATTTGGAAAGTCTCTTTTTCTAAAGGGAGTGCTGCCCAAATTTTTGTTAATTCAGGGAGTTAGACAAAATTGGATTTAGAGAAGTCAAAGTTATTTTCAAATTTTGGACTTAGCTTTGTATAAATTTTGGGAAAGCACTTTTCTAAAGGGAGTGCTGCCCAAATTTTTGCTAATTCAGAGAGTTAGACAAAATTAGATTTTGAGAAGTCAAAATTATTGTCAAATTTTGGACTTAGTTTTGTATAAATTTTGGGAAAGAACTTTTCTAAAGGGAGTGCTGCCGAAATTTCTGCAAAACTAAGGAGTTAGTTAAATGTTGTATAAGTTGAGCTCAAGTTTTTTTTTGTAGTTCATATCTGACTTAGTATAAATCTGGGAAGTCTCCCCTTCTAAAGGGAGTGCTGCCCAAATTTCTACTAATTCAGGGAGTTAGGCAGAATTTGACTTTCCCGAGTTAGAGATTATTTATGTTTTCATATTTGGACTTATATAAATTCTGAAAAGTCATTTCTCCTACGGGAAGCGCTGCCGAAATTTTCTTAGTTTAAAGGAGATAGATTATATTTTGACAGGTGACGATTTTGGTAGTCCACCCTGAATAGGGAAGATTCTGCCATTAGTAAACCTTTGCTTTGGGTATTGACTTACAGGTAGATTCAGGCCTAGTTAACTAGGATGATTTGAGTGAGAGTGTGTTATGGAGTTGTATTCTCAATACTCTTATGATTTTAGCTTGGGAATTGGTCTGTCATGTGTTATAGGTCCTCTTGACTGTTGGTTCAGGATTTGCGCTAGATTCAGCTTGATCCTACAAGGATCATTTTTTGTTATCACTGATAACAGGTCGGTTGCCGATTCGTTGGTTTGCGATTCAACTTCAATCCACTCTTGCCACTCAACCTAAAGGCTTTAGCCCTGTGGTTTGAACTGTTTCATTGTGTTTTCACCCGGACTTTATTGAATGACAATTTAACAAAAGTACTGAGTATTTATTTTGGGGAGTTGCACAGGAGTGAGGTTTGTATGGCTAAAGCAAGGGGTATGAGCATAGAGAATGGTTGAANTTTAACAAAAGTACTGAGTATTTATTTTGGGGAGTTGCACAGGAGTGAGGTTTGTATGGCTAAAGCAAGGGGTATGAGCATAGAGAATGGTTGAAGTTGACCCCGTGTAGTGTGTTGACTTTTGCTGGATCTTTGATGTGATTGCAGGTATGGTTGTGGTTCGGACTCTGGATGTGACTGCCTGCGATTACATACATATATGGCTGAGAGGAGTCTCACTGTGACTGTGAGGAGTGATCGTCCTATATAAATAAACCTTATGTATGTATCTACAAGTGCCTTGAGTATGCGCGCTGCTTACTGGATCGTGTGTAAGGGTTAACCAGATTATGGCTTGAGAGAAAAGGAAAATTCTCTTTTATCCTTTGTTTTTTAGAGATTTTTATAGTCGGACGTTGGTCCTGGGCCGGGATTCAAGGTCCTTGTCCAGGACATCCCAAGTCCTAGACTCTGCAGGGAAGGAATCTGCCCCCGTGCAGAGCCTATTTGCCTTGCCTACCGAGACGCTCAAACCAAAAGTCGGAGGTCTCGCTGCGGCTGCACGACTATTCCTTCAGTCGTGCAATGTCGTGAGGGATTAGACCCTCGTCACATTTCGAGTATGACACTTGAGTGTCATAAGTGCTACTCGGATCCACGAGGGACCGCTTGATTATGGGCATTACATAGTACACCATCATTGCGACTACTGGCACACGTTTGCATTGCGAGTCGATATGAGATAGCCCAGCGTCCACGTGGTTTTATATCAAGTCTCGCGCGCGACGCCTGTCCGATTTCTGCATCGGAGAGTTATGGGATGGCTACTGAAGGGGCTAGGAGCGTTGTCACGTTGTTCGATGTGGGCGTGTGTGTGCGTTTTATTTTTGTGTTTGTTAGAGTGGTGTGCTCGTGGTGTGTGGGATGCGTCCTAGTCGGCCGACGACGAGTCGCGCTTGGGACCTCAGCCGCCCAAGATGTCGGTTCGCATTCGGGTTCGATAGAGGCGTATTACCGCGCGTACCCCCTATGCTACAGCGAACGAGAAACGCCCTCGGCTGGTCCACCTCTGCGATTGCAACTGATCAGCTCTCGTACTATGGACTGGTAGCTCGGCGGGGATATGCCCACCGAAGGGAGGTGACAGCTCCCGTAAGGTGGAGGTAAGTCGTGCCTCGCGTAGGCTCTATCCTGTCGTAGGGGGTCGCGAGAGGTATGGTTGGCACACTCGGCCGGACCGGCTTGCGGAAGCTCCACATGTATATTTACGACGAAGGATTTAAACCAACTCCTGCGTGACGCGGCCGGGAGGGTCCCGCGCTGCCCTGGTGCGGTGTCGGACCGATGTGCTCGATAGGTGGCGCAGTTGCAGGGGATAACGGTGGCCTGCCGTTGTCCCTGGTGGAACGACATCCGGGTATGAAAAAGTGAGAACTAGGCAAAAGGAGAAGTTTTCTTTTGACGTACATGGTTGATTGCTTGGTGCCTTGATTATCGTTGGGAATATCTTAAAAATTGTGGCCTAAGAGTGATAAGCGTTGATTATCAGTGTATGCGCAGTCTACTCGAGGAAGGAAGTGTTTGGCTATGCACTTAAAGTATTCTGACGCATATAATAGTGGTCTCAACGAGCATCTTGTCATCTTAAGTATTTTTTGATAATTGGGCAATATGTGACATATCTGATGCGGCCGTGGTTGAGTTAAGGCAGCATCCGTATTGTTGGGTATGTCTATTACCGAAGCAAGCCGAGCTGATAATTGCAAACGCTATGAGGCTAGTGACTTATTATGTAAGTTATGTGCTAAGCTTGCTTGGGATGTAAAAACGTTAAGTTGAGGCGTCTCCCCCTGGTCAGTAAAGTGTCGCTTTAGAGGAGGGTTCTGATACATAAGCGACACGGATGAGGGGTTGACTGATGTGTGCGAAGTGAGGGGTTTGATTGCAAAGGTCTTTCCTTGAACTCAGACTGAATGATGGTGTAATAGGTACTGCGATGAATCTCGTACCCAGATTCATTGATACTATCAGTTGGCGATGGGGTGAGTCACCTGGAGATTGTCTAGTTGTAGCTATAGATAAAGCTAAAGAAGTAATGTTTATTTGATTAGCGATGTGGTTAACCCGAAGAGAGGCTTATGTTTTAAGCATGTGTAAAATATATATGTATATATTCAGTATTATGACGGTTTATCTGATTGTTGCTATATATGCGTTTTTCTGTATTTTGTTTGATGTCTGGTTGATGGTGCGTATATGGATTGTCTTCCAAAGAGGACATAGACTTTGCATGAAGCCCACATCTAGCATGGGACCAGAGGTGAATGGGGTGACTCATTCCTGAGGAAGGTGGTTCTTCCTCAAGGGAGTAAGTCATCGTGTATAGTTATCCTCAGTGGAAATACATTCTTGAATTGTTACTCCCTTGTTAAGGCTTAAAGAAGCAGTTATCAGTCTCAAGAATGATAGTGAGACCCACGTCGGAATTATATTCCTGGTCCATTAGTGGGGTGTTGTTACCTTTCCTACGATAGGAGAGTAACTACATTATCTGTTGAGAAGAGAGGAAGGGGTTTGTTACCTTATCGAAACCGTGATGGCCAAGTGGAACAGCAACTGCCTAGTGAGAGCGGATCTGGAGTAGCGACCTAGGCTCATCTCCCGTTAAGGAGGACCACCATATTTGTAAAGGTGCGAATTCGCTCTTCGTTGCCTTGATAAGTATGGATGGGGTTGTCCATTTGACCATGATAGGGTCGGTAAGGTGCAAGCGCTGGAATCATAGAGGAATGTAGTGAGGTTTGATCTTTAGAGCGGGGCTCGGGAGTCAAGATGTTATCGTATGAGGATTACACCGCCCCTCTGCAATATATGTTTCGCTTAAGAGTTGAAAGGGTAACAATTGTATCATGTTATTTACTCATTGCTAGTCTTGTTTCTGCCTTATAGAATATGGAATACGTTCTTAAGAGTTATCTTGTTATATGATTGACAGTTGAGTTCCCTTGATGTTGTTATTTATAAACTTTGCCGTAATCCTGAGTTACAACCCCTGCCAATAAGTTGTGCCTATTATGTTGTGATTATTGTTGTAAGTATATGTTATTCATCATGGATTGTACTGCATTCTGGATTCATGTTTGGAGTAATCGCTTATGCGACATACGTATATTGTGTTCTTCCTTGATAATAAAAACCATAAGTGGTTAATACATGAGTTATGATTTGAGGGATTTATAAATAAATATTTATGTTTTATTTTAGGCGGATATTTATTTAAAGACTCTCTTCGGTAACGTCGTTGTCCTAAATAGATCCTTATATGTGCTCTCATGATGAGAACGACTTAAACTTTAGTAGGGATATATTCTGCATTAGATTTAGTTGCGCAACTCCCTTCGAGCCTCAACCCTAACGCCGCTTGTTGTAGTTCAACAGGTGATGGGGTCGAGGGAGCTCGAGGTGGAAGGTTCTCAAGGGAAAATTGGGCTAGAAGCCGCAACTGAAGCCGCAGTGAAGGAACGAGAAGGAGGGTATGCAAGACACACATGCGAGTTGTTGTATGACCTGTATCTGGACCAAAGGTTTGTACCCCATGGCCAAGGACTGAGGAGCTTGGTCAATATCGTTGAGGCTTATGCAAGCTCCCACGATCCAGATGACAGGGTTGTAGATTGGGATGAGGTCCGGACAGTAGCAGGACGATAGAGGATGCCCTTGTGTTTTGCCGAAGTACGTCCCTCATGAGCTTGTGTAGATACGTGTGCATGGGAACCAAGGTAGAAGGCTAACTGGTTGTGGGATTTCGGCCCTGTGTTTTAAGTTTACAGGATCTTGACTATATACAGAACGGGTTGGAAGAGGTGTATATAAGCCTTTAGTGCATTGTGTGTATATGTTAGAACATAAGAGGCCTCATGTTAAGTTGGATAAGCGAATTTTCAGGCCTTTGCATCTACTCAATGCTATATTGGGTAGAGTATGAGAGTGAGCCTCATGTATGCATGGGCCGCTATAGATAATAAACGGATGAGGGAATGGTTTGTAATGTAGACCTGAGCGCATCACGAGGTCGTGTAAGGATGAGATCTTACTAGGAGGACTGATTTGACATATACCTTCATCTAGGAGTGTCTTCCTACGATTCAAGATGAATTGATTGTGTTTTAGGGGCTGAGTTTATTTTTAACCATACCCCCATGAGTTGGGAAATGGTACGCACATCTATATACGATTGTATATAGGAGACTGCTTTAAATCGAGTAGGCCCGAAGTTATGGTTTCAGGGCGTGCTAAACCTCTTGCTATACGGGTTGTGCTGAGATATGAGAGAAGAGTATGCACGATGCTCTGATTCGGGGCTGTTGTAAGCTTATCACTGATTGAGACGTGATGGACCTTGTGTTTCGGGTTGGATATTTGGATAGGTCTTGGGTTACTTGGATCCCTCCAATGCGAGGGGTGCGATCACGCCTGTTTAGAGCTGCTTCTGTTTAGCTCTGACTAAGGAGGCTATGATTTTTTGGGCGATACTGGACCGTTGGTGCCAGTTTGAGTTGAGATTGTTCAACTCTATGTATATATATGTAATTCAAAGACCGTATTGGTTCGCTTTTGAGTTAGGATATTATACCCCTGAGTGTATATTTGAGTTGAGTTTTTATCTAAGACTATCTCCTTGTATATGACGATCACTATCACTCTCACATGTGTGGTTTTATCCTGATGTATGGTGACTTTGTGTGAGAGATGTATGAGAAAACATCTCAGGTGCTATATATTTTGTGAATGTGAATGGATGTGAATTGTCTACTTTTTGGTATACTCGTACGGTCTGCCCACGGGCAGGTGATAAGACCGGGTATAAGGAGAGGGAGTGCAGTCTGTTTTTGTGAAAGTGTGAGAATCCTAAGGGATTTATGAGTCTTGGAGACCCGGGTGCTTGCCATGCTAAATGTTTATTGTTGAGTTGTGATGAGGACCCATAAGTTGGTCTCTCAGTTTATGTTGTTTTATGGTAGAGACGCCTTTTGTGAGAAGGCAGTCTTTTGATTGTTGGGAGACTCATGTTCAGAGAAGGAAGATGTTTTTTTTGAAAGGTCGTGTGAAAGTTCATCCTAGAGAGAGAGGGATAGCTGGGAGACTTATTGAGTGAGACCTCATTTGTATGAAAGGTAGTTAATAGATTTAATGGCATGGAAAACTGATTCTGAATGATAAAGACTGACGAGAGATACCAAAAGTTTTGTTTGGCCATTGGTGGGATTTTTGGATGTCGCAAATGGTTCATTTTGAGAGAATGTGATTGGATGTGTGACTTTCTTACTCTGATCAAGTTGGGGGGCCATGGTCTTGTGAATCTGGCGGTGGTTCTGTTTGTGATTGTGGAGAGGTTGCCGTGTTTCTCTGTATTGTCCCACAGAGGACTGGTAAATACCTTTTATGTGTGACAGGTCTACGAATAGTCCCGCAGTAGACCTGTATTGTTGCGACACACTGTCCAGCCACTTGTGCTAATCCTGGGCATTTATGAGAGACCCAGCTAGGGGTATAACTAGCATCACTGGGGCGCAACCCTCAGTGTTGGTTGTTGATCAACATAACATGAACAGCGGGTCTGCGTCTTGCCAAGGGAGTAAGGACTTACAGGGGTGTGATCACCTAGGAGGGTTTTTACTCCTGTGGAACGGCGTGGGATAAGAGTCGAGTCATGTGAGTCTTTTGGAGTCCTGATTGAATGCGTATCAGGAGAAAGCCTATCGCGGCGCAACATGCGAGGGCACTACCGCTAAAATAACAACGAGGTGGGCCGTAGATCTGGCACAATCACCCATACTATTGTGGGCCAAGATGGAGACCTGATCTTCCTATACTAGACTGCAGGAAGAGTATATGTGGAGATTTATGTGATGTATATTTATGTACTTGATGTGAAAAATTTTGGGAGGAAGGTGAGAGGATGCCTTCGAAGGTCTCCGTCAGGGCCCGCGTCCCTAGTCACGACCTTGCTTGCAAGGTAGAGGCTAGGGACACACAACGAGAAGTCGACGTTTGTCTAGGGCAAAAGGGGAGAGGACAGTGGGAGATCCAATGGAACTTATGCTGTAGTACAGTGATGAGTACCCCGGCGTCCGAATGTCAGGGCGACGGAGACCCAGGTTGGAATCCTGGCAGCATAAAGTTGTGTTTGGCATGGATTATTGGAGGCCTCAACCCTGAGTCTGTCGGTTAATCGGATTGACACCTTTCTCGTCAGCATTTTGGATTGTAATTGAACTGATAGCTTTTTGATCCTGCGAAGCGACGGGGACGTCGCTTAATATGGTCCGGTAAGCTGTCGGTGCGAATACCCTTACAAGGGTATCCGCCCTGGTTTTTGCAGTTGGAAGAAAATAAGTTTAGATTAAGGTTGAGTATACCGTGCGAGTCGCGGCAGTGTCTGTAGGTTATGTTGACTGGATGGTTGACTAGAATAGAGAGTGTGTGGGCACGCAGGCTTGAGGTGCACGGGATTTTATTTATTGATGATTGAAGAGTCGGAGTGATCGCCGACCAAATTTTTATTCATTTATTTATTTTTGATTTAAATTAGGATTAAAAAGATTTTTGTTTTTTGATTGGCGCGCTTGCCTGTGACTTGTGCGACGAGCGGAGGACGGCTTCGACGACGAGAAGGACTTGAAGTGTTTTTAGTAAGCCCACGCGTCGCGCGGTGTCTGTTCAAGTAGGCGTCCGCTAGAGCTAAATGCAGCCTTGAGCCTAGCCTTATTGGTTACAGCGTCGGACTTTCATCAGGGGGGTCTAGGGATCGAGACCAGCCAGCAACGACGAAGGAGTATCGGACTGGCGAGGAGCCTAGGGGTTGAGGGCCCGATGGGGCTATTCCCATTGGGTTGTCATCAACGGCGTCAGAATGGTGTTAGTGCTTTTTTTTTTTTTTTTTTTACGTTTGTCGTATTCTGACGACCAATAGCTCCTAAACAATTTCGATTTTATTTTTATTATCATTTTATTGTAACACCGGATTTAGAGGCCGCCACGGCAGTCGAGGACCTTGAGCACGCGCCTCTTATGTTTGACCTACGGGATTCCGTGTGTTCGGAACACCGGCGAAGTTTCTCTACTCGGGCTGTTTTGAAACGTGGACCGAGGAGTTCAACGTGCATGCGGGCCATGGGTGATCGGCCCGCTAGGCGGAAGAAAACCTTGAGTGGCGGGGGTTACCACGGATGCACTATCTGCCGGCCAAGGTCTGTCGTGAAAGGTTTGAGTGTGAGCATGGCTTGTGGGACCCGGTAGATGGTGGGTCGTACCTAGGCGCAGTAATACAGCGTACCGGGGCGAGGACTGCAAACTGTCATGGCCACTCGCGGGGAAAAACCTCCTCCACTTCAGTCTTCAAAGTTCTCTTTTAAAAGTGTGTTACTACCACTAAAGTCCACATTGGGACCTGCCTCAATTGGGCCGTGCTTAAGGCTGGGCAGGAGACCCTCATCCCGTTCCTATCGCGACGAAGAACAGCCACGACGGCTATGCAATACGTCCACGCTACAGCGTATCGGCCTTGGGGCTGACTGATTCGGCAGGGGAGTTAGGACACACTCCTTAGCGGGGTTCTGCTCCTATGACCACAGCGTTGTTGTCAGTCACGGTATACTCGTTGGTGGTGTTTTCGGTAGGACGCAGGTTGGCTCCCGCGGTGAGACTGGCAGAGCGGAGACAGCGTTAGTTGGACTAGAGAGCGGGGGGAGGAGTACCGGGCCGCGCAGACCGAGAGGAGAGACGACGGGCAACGAGGGAAGACAGTGGACGACCGAGGGGGGGATCGAGGTAGTAGG
>BFEA01000118.1:886189-901801 GCA_003427395.1 Chara braunii
CTGTGGACTGGTAGCTCGGCGGGGATACGCCCACCGAAGGGAGGTGACAGCTCCTGTAAGGTGGAGGTAAGTCGTGCCTCGCGTAGGCCCTATCCTGTCGTAGGGGCTCGCGAGAGGTATGGCTGGCGCACTCGGCCGGAGCAGTTTGCGGAAGCTCCACATGTATATTTACGACAAAGGATTTAAACCAACTCCTGCGTGACGTGGCCGGAGGGTCTCGCGCTGCCCTGGTGCGGTGCCGGACCGATGCGCTCGACAGCGTTGTCGCATTGACTCTGTCGTGTCATCGGATTGCGTGAGGGATTCCCACGCCCCCCAATTTCTTTTTTATCCACCACATAGGCGTCACTCGTGGAAGAACACCGCAACCCAAGGTGCAACTTGAACAAACCTAAACTACAGCCTCGGTGATGGCCACGGTATCCTGCCCTTCGACCGAGACTTGATGAAATGTTTTCCTCCTCCGTGCATGGATCTGCGCACTTATTCTGCCCAATGCCCTCTCTTGCTTACAACGAAAGATCACGACCGTCACGGTTGTTGCGACCGTCTTCACGATCGTCGTCAACTTCCCACGTCCGTTGTCGCCACTGCCTTCCATCGGCATGTGTGTTGCAATGCTCATCAACTACGAAAATACAACAGCAGATGAACTCACCACGTCCACGGTAACCTCAGCGCCAAGTTGCGGATGACGTTCCCTGCATGTGCTCCACTCCACACATACGGGTGGTGGCAGGAGGAGGCGATGGGGATGGACCTTCTCGGGGGGCTCTAAAAATTGTGATGACTTACGATGATTCCAGTACGCTGCTGCAAATGTCGGTTTCCACCATCGCCAGTATGGATGTAAGTTGCCCCGCGTTGTCGGCGTGAATACCCTTACAAGGGTATCCGCCGTGGTTTTTGCAAGTGACAGAAAATAGGTTTGGTTTGAAATTTGAGCACACTATGTGACTCACGGTTGTATTTTGTTCACACTGTCTAAATGGTTGACTAGGAGTAGAGAGTGGGTGAGTGCACGATTTCGAGGCGCCCGTGATGATTTTTATTCTTGATGTTATAGAGTCGGCATTTCCGCCGGCAAAATTTTTGGCTTTGATTAAAACTAGAAAAAGTTTTTCTTTTTGAAGGGACCACGGTACGCCTGCGTCCATACGACATGCGTCATCGGAAGTGGTGTTGTTGGGCAGTAATTAGGGTGTGTGAGAGAAAATAGAATGCAACCGGGGACCTTCACGCGGGAGATGCGAGAGGTTGACAGTCGTGGACAGGGCCAGGCCCTATAAGCAGCGGGTGCCATAGGTCGGCGGTCGTGAGTTTGGTCTGTAGGCGAAGGAGTGGCTCAAAGGTATTTTGGTAGGCCGCGTGTCGTGCGGCGATAATATATATTGAATTTTGCAGGGGTCCATCTCAGCCTTGGGTATTAGCACTATTGGTTACAGCGTTGGACTTTCGGAGCGGAGGTACGGGGATCGAGGGCGGCGACGGAGCAGCACGACATCTTGAAGAAAACCAAGGGGTTGAGGGCCACTGGGGCTATCCCCCTCAGTTTTGCTGCCGACCACGGCAACTGGCCCCTCTGGCGGGACAGAAGGGGTGTTGGCAGTCCCCTTTTTTCCCTCCAACCCCGTTTTATTAATAAATTTATTCATTATCTTCCTTTTCTTGGGACCAGTCCCGGTTTCGGGACCGGCGCCCGTGGCAAACGACTTTGGCTCAGTGCGTACAACCCTAGACTGTTGAAGTGCGGACCTGGGATTTCGCTGGCCGGAGATGAGTAAAATACCATCTTTCTTAACTATTTGGCACCGAGCCTCAGTTTTAGATGGATGCCGGGACTGATGCCGATACCAACTGGCCTAGCTTGGTTGGTACACCCATGAACTGTTCGAATACAGACCTGAATTCGAACTTCATAGGGTGCAGTGAGAAGGAGAACTGCAATTTTTCTGACTGGCCCAAGCCTGGGCAGTCCAATGATGATATCTCGAGGGCATGGTCCTCGACTCGGTCCTCCGGGACATCCGTTAAAATTGGAACGATACAGGGAGGATTAGCATAGCCCTGCGTATTTTGAGTGACTGGCCCGTCAAACTTGAAGAAGCTCGATGTTGATGGTACCAGTTGACCCCTGAGCGGTATCGCCCACCTGCTATAGCAAGCACATTTAGGGGGCGTAGCTCCCACATGTTCCCTCGTTGAAGGCTTGAGCACGAATGTGACCGCTACGGGGTTCCCTGTAATACTATAAGAGCAGGCAGGAGGAGGCTGCTGCGGGTCGGCAACGATACCGGGCGGGCACGCTGCTCAGCGGACAGGGTATAGGGGCGAGAGACTAATCAGGCCGACTGACAATCGACCACTTTTAAGATACCACCAACGGTAAATCTTCTCAGGCTACGCTGAGGGTGGCAAGCCCGCTACGGCCGGGTATTGTGTCGGTAGCAGGGGATGGACGAGGCCGACGGGGTGGTGGAAGTCGACTGAACGGACCTAGACGGGGAACGGCATCGGGTGCATGCAAGGAAGGGTAGAGCGCAACGATGGGGAAAGGAGCTATGATGGGAGATGAAGGATGTCATATCCCGCCCGTTTCTTGATCGAAACGTGCGGGGAAGAGTGGTAGGTAGAGGTTCTTGGACCGGGCGGATTCGAATTCAACGCTAGTTTTGGCTAAAAGTTAGCAGGGCGAGAAGTTAGTGAGAAAGGTGGTGTGTGAAAGTGACGGGAAAGGTGCCTACGGCGGGAATGAGAAGGCATCATTCACTCGATTCTTTGTAGAATCGAGTGAGAGAAGAGGGTAAGGAGGGGTATTGAGGATAGGGGAATTTATTGGTATGGTTAGTTTTGCAATGGATTAGTTGATGAGGAGCTAGAAGGGAAAATTGGTGCGCCGAGCTATGGCGGGAGGGAAGGAGGAAGAGAATGGAAAGCACATCTCTCGCTCGTTTCTGGATGGAATCGAGCGAGGAAGGATGTTATGTGGGGGGTTTCTATAGCTGCGAAGTAGATTATGGGGTTAGTTTTAGATATTGGTGGCTAGGTTTTGAGATACAAGGGATAGGAGCTGCGCCAGGATGAGAGGGTTGAAAGACGATGAAGAACCTACCTTATTTTAGCCGAAGATTCATCCAAATGATCATAGGGGTAATAGCTGCGTTGGAAACTCACCTGTTGACCGGTGGGTTTCTCATCCTTCCAATGGAAGTAGCCTCCCCGTACTACTCTGCGTAGATGGCGGAAGAGCAGTGTATATTTCCATGTTCTAGCTGAAAGTTTTATCCTCCTATAAACGGTGAATGGTAGAGCAGGGTGTACGGTCGTCATAGGAATCATCCTTTGTTTAAGCAGCCGCGTGTCCGTGGTTACCCATGTCTGTTTATTAGGATCGCAACCATTATGCTCCTCGTGGTTGCGCTCTCCATCACGCCAGTTGCAGTCTACTCCTCATCGAATTGTGTTTCATTTGTTCACGGACTATAAGTGAATCTAGCCGAATTAACGACCAGATACGTTCCTACGCAGAATAGAGAGAGGAATGATGCAGGTTAGATGATCCTCAAAAGGCATGTGGGCAAGTGACAATCATGCCTAGCTCATGTTGTACTGCTACCTCTTGTCATACACCTGTTTCTTCTGATGCTTGGCTTCTCCTCAACCGGTCAGCTCGGAAGCTGCAACCGTGACTACATCCAAACGCTACCTCCTTAATTTTTTTTTAAAAAAGTGTGAACACACTGAAGACGTGGGTGTGTATGAGAGTGAGAGAGAGAGTAAATGAATGTGCAATTGTGGATTGCTTTGGGTGGGTAGTTCGGGGCAGAACGATATCAGCAAGTCCCGGGGGAAAGAATGATAAAAATGAGGCAAGTTTTGAAACTTCTCAGAAAGTTCTCGAAGTTTGTGAAAGGCGGAAAGATGTGGAACCAGGTGGGTCGATCGAAGAGAGGGATAGGATGTGCCTCTTGCGCCATGCCTACCTGATTGATGCCGCCGGTAGTTGCCTGTTGCTTCAAGACTAAGCGACATGCGTATGAGCGTGAGCATTTGCAGTATGAAGCTGCAAAATAACTCAGTTGTCGTTACGTTTTACTATTCAGTGACTCTCTTACCGCTCAAATAATCGTCGTAACTATAGTATGAGTATTTGCTGCATATCCCGACTTTTGGAGGATACTCTTACTAAATAAAAGGCAGGTCGGGGCTTACTAGGAGCCGCCCATATTTGGTCAAGGTTGTAGTTACAGTCTAGGAGGAATCAGATACCACGGACCAGGGGAGGAAACCTGAGTAAGGAGAGAAGGAGGTAGCAGCGTGAGGTTGGAAAGCTGGCCTAGTTTGTGCTAAGTCATTTTGGTAGAGGTGGTATCTTGAATTTTCTTTGCTATATGGCTGTCCTTAGCCGGTGGAGTGATTTTGTCCAGTTAGTTCAGTTAACGAACGGGATCTCGGCCTGCTAAAGCACAACAAAGCTTGACAGATTAAGGTTTCTTCCTTGATTCTATGGGTGGTGAGGTTCAGTTCTACCATTGTTGTTGTGCTTTGACTACATCAGTACGGGCAGAGGCGATCTTGTTCGATTGCTGCTTACTCCAGGCTAAGACAACACGTGTTTTGGCAAAGGTTTCAGCGTGTCGTGCGGGTTACTAACGCTGCTGCTAAGTGACCGAAGTGTTACCACCTTATGGCAAATTGCTGAGGAAAGTTGTTCTTGTATTTTGACCAGTTGCTAAGACAAACATTGGTCGAGTTTTATCGTGGATGCGCTGTGCTGAAAGGGACTGGCTGAGTAAGTTACCGTTGTCTTTGGACGTGATGGGTTGTCGTCCTGCCGGAGGGCGCAACTACTGTGTTCAGCGGTGACGAGCTGTTGCCGCTGCCACATGTCTAAGTACTGGTTAATGCTAGCTTCAACAACCCTCGACTGTTGTTGGATGGGGCCGAAGTATTGTTACCGAAGCGGGTATATTTACTATGGCCGGGTTTTCGATTACCAATACTAGTGCTAGGGATTGGGAGTTGTTGAACTGTAGGGAGTTCGGGATTGGTGCGGCACCTTCAACTGACCAGTTCTGAGTCTTACGACCGACTGGTGCAACAGACTATTTTGCGGACGGTGGAACAATGTGTTTTTGACTGCTGGTGGGCCACTGCTGGTTGAAGGGCTGTATCGGTGGACCTCTGGAGGTACGGCGAAGTGTTGTTGTGGAGGGCTCTGTTCCTCACTGAGCGCCACTACTGTGTAGGGCGCTGTCCCTCACGGTGCACCGTTATAGTTCCTCTTCACAAAGGGGGTTGTGCTCTGTTCAGGCGCAGTCCTTGAGAGTTGCGTAGCGGCAACCTGATCAAAAGGGGGGGGGCTGGTATTCTGCACCTCCGGCCGTGACTTGATCGTCTTCACAGCGCTTTATCGACCATCATTGCGGGGCCCTCAGGAGATCCAGATTCCAAGGCCCTCTCACAGTGAGTTGAGTTGTCCCTCTCTTGGATCTCGAGAGTCTGACTTATCTCCTTCTGCCCTTCTTATTCTAAGTTTAGTCAAAGGTTACGAGAGGAAGTGGCAGGCGGGATTGCAACCCGTAGGTCCGCATCAAGACCTTATGGGAGGTCCACCCACCGATTGCGGGAGCTCTGCCGGAACCCGGATGGGGTTTTGGAGGCAGGGAACTTCAGGTATAATCTCGTCTGATGCGTGTGATCCCTTCCCCTAGCTACATTATTCCTTTGGGTATCTTAACATAAATATGAGAGGTTAGTACCTTCTATTTTCGTTTTTTGTTACGTATGTCAAAACATGTTTTTGAAGGGTTAAATAAACAAATATATATCTGAGAGATCAGGTAATCCTTCGAGTAAATTCAGACAAAGGAATGGGGGGAAGGTGGGAGAAAGGTGTTTTGCATGCTTTGACCGGGTCAACCCCAGACTAAGCCCCTCCGGGTGGATGTGGGCTCAGTGCTATGTTTTATTGATGTTTGTTGGGCTGTGTGAATGACTTCTATGGCTGGTCTTACCCGGGTAGGATGGATCAGTCGCTGTTTTCTTTGAGGGTTTCTGAACAGGAGGACGGGCACCCTGGGTAGGGAAGGCTTAAAATCCTGGTATTTATTTGAATGAGTTGAGGTGTATATTTTTTCTGAAGGGGCAACGACATAAGACTAAGTGTACCCTAGGGTTAGGGCGGCTTAGCCATGAGCCATGAATTAACTGGTCAACCAGAGTATAAAATTTGATACATATATTATTGAACTTATACTTCTGACAGACCGGGCACCCTGGGTAGGGAAAGTCAGTCAGTAAGTCAGGTAGAACAAAGGAAGAAAAAAAAATAGATAAAGAATAAAATGAAGGTAACTGGGCAGGTTGAACGTACCCTAGGGTTAGGGCAGTTCAGTTGTATGCTCATGGTAACATTAAGGAACAGACAGTTAGTATAAACCTGTTTTGATTTTCCCTTCTAAACATGAGGGCGGATCGGAAGTTCCATCAGTTGGAAAGGTCCGATCGACTGCCTAACAAAAGAAGGAAAGACATAAAGTTTGTGTAAGTATCTGTGTCATATTAACTGTTGTATGACTGATTAGGCGTACCCTAGGGTTAGGGCGGCCTAGTGATATGCATTTGTCGTTGATGTGATGTAAGTTGGACATACCCTAGGGTTAGGGCGGTCCAACTTTTTGTCATTTGTGCTTATGTTCAGGCGAGTTAGGCCTACCCCTGGGTAGGGATGGTTTAATGTTATGCCATATGCAACCTTGTTTAGGGCAGGCTGGATACACCCTAGGGTTAGGGCAGCCAAGTCCTATGCTTCACGTTGTTAGTTAGGGAGGAACCAGACGTAACCTAGGGTTAGGGCGGTCTGATCATATGCATTACGCATACAATTCATGTTATGTTGGACACACCCTAGGGTAGGGCAGTCCAATTGTGCGTACCTTATTTATTATTTAGGCAGATGAGATACACCCTTTAATTAGGGTGAGTTTGATCATATGCCATAGGAAAGGGGGACTTAAAAGGGAAAAGAACTGAGAGATGTAACGAACTACTTGGACTAAACTGATGTGGGATTGTGAGAGATGTTTGTTTATGCATGCTTGTGGGCTCTCACTCTGTGGCGTCTTTTTCGATAGGTTAGCTGCTTAGATGCTCGCCAAGTGCTGGAGCTATAGGTAGATGAGATGGATGATGGTAGGTAGAGGTTGGGATAAAGATAAGACTGAACTTACTTGAAGATAGAATTGATAAAAGCTCATGATATCATCTTCTGGAAGGGATCGTGTAAACTATCTCGAGTTCTAACTATCAAGCAAGTGTCAGAAGTTAGTCCCAAGTATATCTTTGTTTTGTCTTTTTGTTTTCAACTTTGTATAAATTTTGACAGCCTCCTGTTTCTACGGGAAACGCTGCCAAAATTTATACAAATCTGAAAGAGTTAGTTATTTTTGGACTCATAGAAATTTTGAAAAGGCACATTTCCTACGGGAAGCGCTGCCGAAATTTTGTAGAATTTAGAGAGTTGGATTATTTTCAACTATGAGAAATCTGGCAATCCATCCTGTTTAGGGGATATGCTGCCGAAATTTCTTACATTTTTTAATGAACATCGGAGGTTAGTTAGGAAGGTAGGATTATTTCTTGATCACTCAAGCATGATGGCTTGGGTATTGGTATGTGCTGCATTGCAGGTCACCTTTATTCATATTGATTCAAGGCTTGATTATCTTCAAGCTGATCCTACAAGGATCACCTTTTGTTATCCTTAGATAACAGGTCGGTTTCCGGCCCAACTCTAATCCACTCTTTCTACTCAACCTAAAGACTTTAGTCTTGTGGTTTGATTTGTTTTGTTGTGTTCTTACCCGGACTTTAATTGAATGACCATTTAATAAAGATGTTGAGTATTTTATTTTGAGAGTTGCACAAAGAGTGAGGCTTGTATGGTTAAAACGAGGGGTGTGAGCGCAAATAATGGTTGAAGTTGACCCCGTGTCGTGTGTGCTCTGTTGATATGAATCTTTGATGTTATTGCAGATATGTTTGGTGATTCAGACTTTGGATTTGACTGCCTATGATCACTTAAGTATATATGGTTGAGATAAATCTCATTGTGATTGTGAGAAGTGATCGTCACATATTTATAACCTTCTATATATATGTACATACATATACGTTGGGTGTTCGCGCGGCCTATTGTGACCGTGTGCAAGGATTAAACAGATTATACTTTGAGGGAAAAAGGAGATTCCCCTTCCATCCTTTTTGCCTTTTGAATTTTATAGTTGAACGTTATAGTCCGTGGCAGCCGTCAAAGTCAAACCCCTTGATTTCTCTCCAGACCCTGGATGATGGAGCTTGCCTCCTAGGCCACGAGAGCTGACTGCCACCACAGGGATGAACCTGTGTACCACCCACTCTCTGCAAGGTGCAGAAGAGCGTGTGGTGATCAACCGCCTTGACGGTTGTCTAGCGTCGGGAGATTGACCCCTCAAGGCGCTTGTCAGCCGACACTTGAGTGTCGAACGTGACCCTTGAGATTATCGAGGATCGTGCGGTTACGAGTACTACTTAGCACTCTATCAGTGCAAGTGTTCGCACATGCCCGCATGGCTGGTCGATATGAGGAGGCCATGCGCCCGCGCGACTCTTATACGAAAGTCCAGCGCGCGATACCTATCTGATTCTCGCTGCAAAAAGTTATGGGTCGGATACTGAAGGGACTAGGAGTGTTGTTGTGTTATTTATTTCGTGCCCTTTTCATGTGTGCGAATGTTATGGTGTAACGCGTGGTGTGTGTGATTCGTCCTAGTCGACTGACGTCGAGTCGTGTTTGGGACCTCAGCCCCCCAGTGCGTCGATTCGCGTACGGGTTCGATTCGGGGCGTTGACCACGCGTACCCCCTATGCTACAACGAACGAGAAACACCCTCGGCTGGGCTACCTTTGCAATTGCATACGAAAAGCCTTCGCATGTGGTTCAGTAGCTCGGCGGGGATACGCCCACCTAAGGGATGGTGACAGCTCCCGCAGGTGGAGGTAGCGGTGCCTCGCGTGACCCTGTCCTGTCGGAGGGGCTCGCGAGAGGTACGGCTGGCGCACTCGGCCGGAGCGGCGAAACGCTCTCCGCGACAAGTCCTGCCAAATCCTGCGTGACGCGGCCGGTAAGGTCCCCGTGCGGGACCGATGCGCTCGACAGCGTCACCGTCGTCACGTCCAACACCCAATTCAAAATTTGATTTTTGAACGGGAATGTCCATTGCTTTGTAAGTTTTTTTTTTGTGTCCCCCGGCCAGCACCTTTCAAAATTTCCTGCCTTTGGCAGCTGGACCATACTATCACGAGACGGACATCGCCGAATGGACCAAGGCATTGAACCCCACCTATGGCCAACTATAATATTATGAAATTGGCCGCGGGGGCCCAAAAGGAATCATCCTCGTGGAACGACGTTCCTTCAAAACCCCGAAGGAAACTTCCTTCGGCCCTGAGGATGCCACAAGGAGTGTCAAAGAGCCCCTCAGGCTATCACAAACACATTTACTTTGCACCTCTTTTTTTTTTTTTTTTGGTAAAGAGTAATTTATCTGAAACCTTGCATGACGCCCTGCCAGTCTACAAACCTAGAGTACCTGGGGCCATGCCCCACTTGTCGAGGTTTAGCTCTGGTTTCAAGTATGCAGGGCTCCCTGCCATCCGATCTGAAAATTCCACGGCCACCGTGTGACCACGTTGAAAAATACATGAAACATAAACTTCTCCTTCACACTACCCTGGGCCCTCGCAGTAGGTCAGTCTGAGCCCAGGCTCATCACCCTGGAAATGCCCTGACAGCCATGAAGCTCACAGCAATTCTTTTTTTAATTTTTATTTTTACTCACAGCAATTCTACTACTCGTGGTTTACGACGCCAACATGCCGTGATAAAAAGAAAACGAAAAAAAACAAAAAAAACATGCGGTGATATATTCCCGACGCTGGAGCCGAATCATTACGCGGCTTCGGGAGGGAGGGTCCTTCGGGACACATACTTAGAAGATTAGCATGGCCACTGCGCAAGGATGACACGCATAAAGGGGGGTCCGAATTATTGAAAAAAAAGAAAAAGGGAGGGAAGTTGGATTCAATCTGCGATCTACCGCTGAGCGAAGCGGCAGAGAGGCGGGTGCAGTGGAGCAGTGCCTCATCGTCAGACTGAGAGGAGGGGGGCTGAGAAAGGGGGGTCAATCGGGAAGGGTAAGGGAAGAACAAATTCTAACGTAACTCACGAAGGCGGGTGATTTTCCAGGACATGTACGTACGGAAGGGGGAGTCCAGCGGAATGTACGGAAGGGAGAGAGGGGCTGGGAAGTCCAGGGAATGTACGAGGTATACGGCTGTCTACGGTGCCCGTGTGTGTGTGTGTGCATGTGCATGTGTGTGTGTGTGAGCTTGAGCTTTCCGTGCACGGCGTGCAGGTCGTGGCAGGCATCGACCTGTGACCAGGACCGGTGATTGGTTGCCACGCAGTTCTCTCCTCCTAAGTGTCGCGCTCTGGGAAGTTGCTGCCCTCTGTGCGACAAGATCGCGTCGCCCACGTTTTTACTTCGTCGTGTCGCACAGCACACTCCCCTCGGCACCCTTCGTGACAGGAGGGAGAGTGGGGGTCGCTGCTGGGGTCGAGGGTTTTTCTCGTCGTGTCGCACAGCACACTCCTCTCGGCGCCCTGGTTGGCTCTGTCTGTCTCTGTCGCACAACACTTGCCACGCCCGCCATAGCTACCCTTGAGGGTTTTCCTCTTCGTGCCGCACAGCACTTCTCCGTGTTTCTGCACTTCTCCGTTCCAGTTGTCGCTCAGGTTCTTATATCGTTGTGTTGGAGTGAGAAAGGCCGTAGTACCCCCACACTTGTACTTTTTTCGCCTGTATTTTGCCCGTGATTGCAGTTCGATACATGGTGGAAAGTACCGGGGGAGAGTAGATGCCCTAAGAGGATGCAAGGGACAACAATCATTCTTGCCAGGCGAAGGGCACGGCAAGGGACATCTCTGCCTCTGTGATGAACATATGAAGGCCAAGGACGACTGCTGGTGGGGCGTCGTCGAGAGGGGGAAGAATAGAGAATAGTGCTGAAGCGCGCCGAAAGGGACGGTGGTGATCGGACGGATGGGAAGACGGAAAGGAAAAGTGGACGGATGAGAAAACAGATCCCGGCCCTTGGTAGGGGACCGCCAGGAACAAGATCAGACCAAATCGAGGACCACATATGATGAACTTGGAACAGACGAGGACCAGGAACAGATAAGGACCAGGAACAGACATAGGGTCTGATTGAGGGACGAGAATAAAGCAGACAAAAGGGAGGGTACGACTGCTATAGAACAAAAACGCACTCTTCTTTAGCGTAAGCAGTACATATATAGATATATATATATTAGATTAAACGAAGGATGTGTGCGAGTAATTAGATTTAACGAAGGATGTGTGCGAGTAAGTGTATGACAATTGGTACCAGTTGCAAGACTGGGTTGTGCTCAGTGATTCTGAAACTACTACTACTCCGATCTTAAACAAAAAAAAGAAAAAAGAAAATTTCGAATCGATCATTCTGATGAGCATGTTCTGTATTCTTCTGTCCTTTTCCGGCCTTTTGCTGCCGCACAGGCTGTGAGAGCCGCACATCCTAGCACGTTGGGCGGCCACTTCTGTGTTTGTGTGTGTGTGTGTGTGTGTGTGTGTGAGAGAGAGAGAGAGAGAGAGAGAGAGAGAGAGAGAGAGAGAGAGAGAGAGTNGGGAGGCTCAAAACAGGATCTAAATTTGCCTGGGGCAATGTACTGGTGGTTTAAAGGGGCATCTTATACACATCTAGATGTGTATAAGAGACAGGTGTGTGTGTGTGTGTGTGTGTGTGTGGGAGGGAGAGAGAGAGAGTGAGAGAGAGAGAGAGAGAGAGAGAGAGAGAGAGAGAGAGAGAGAGAGAGAGAGAGAGAGAGGGCGCTGGTTGTGAGTGTCGCACAGGCGAACGCTTGGGAGTGGACGGGAGTCTTTTCAGCCGCTGCAAGGGAGAGGAGAGAAATCGATCTCCAGATCAGCATTGCATACAGACACGCATTCAGCCGCTCCAATGAGTAGTAGATCTGATGCTTAGTCGAATGAACCGATCCCGGCGTTGGTCGCAGCCGATGCGATCCCGGCGTCGGTGTAGGAATGTAGGTAGGTCAATGAAGAACCGCGAAGTTCCGCTGACGTTTAATCAATTTACAATTGACAATCCGATTAACCGTTAGATTCGTAATTAGACAAATTGATAGGCGAGCGAGGTCGGGGGGTACTTTACTATATGCCTACATAAATTGCCGATCCCGACGGGATCGTACCGATCTCGACGGGATCGTACCGATCTCGACCGGATCGGACGTCGTCCGCCGGCGGAGGGGGGGAAGGGGGAAGGGGCGGGAGGGGGACGCTTATGTAAATCTCTTTTTTTTATTTTTTTTTATTTTTTTTTAGGTCTATTGAATTTTAGTTGGATCTGCGATCACCTGCGGAATTGATTGATTGATTGATTGATTGATTGATTGATTGATTGCTGACGTAATGTCTGGGTATGGGATGATATATAGCAGCGAATCGTCTTTAATTTAATTGAATTGATTGATTGGTTGATTGATTTGATTTGATTTGATTGATTGATTGATTGATTGATGTTCTGGAGTCGGATCGCAGTCCTCAGTCCTCTCGCTTTGTATTGCGCTGCCCGTGCATTCCATTTGGGCCCACGAAGGCGGCGGAGCGGGGTATGAAAAGAAAGAGAGAGAGAGAGAGAGAGAGAGAGAGAGAGAGAGAGAGAGAGAGAGAGAGAGAGAGAGAGAGAGAGAGAGGCCAACGCGAGACTTTCGTGGCATGAGGGGTCAACGTGGCGCGGACGTGGCGTGTTGGGATTATTGATCGACAAGATCGGGGAATCATATCCTATCGGGATCTCAGGTCGTCGCGCTGGGGCCATCGGTTGACGTCAGCTTCCGGGCGGAGGTGGGGCAGTCGCCCGGAGTTGCCTGGGGAGGGGGGGGGGGCTCTTCGTCGTGGGGGCGGCTGTGGGATTTAGCCCTTGGGCGGCGGAAGGGACGGGGATTGCTGTCGGGACCCCTACTGAACATGGATTTCCTTCGCTCCGATCCCCATCATGAGGCGATCGCCGATGAGCCGGAGTACTTGGCGCGCTTTACAGCTATCAAGCACTCGTGGCGAGGAAGGTATCGGAGGATTTTCTGCATTTCCCAATCAGCTATCATCACTCTAGAGCCATCCACGTTGACTGTGACCAATCAATGGGACTTATCAGGGGATTTCGAGTCAGCCGCGCCTGGCGCTGGGGCAACGGGGGGAAGCACGGGGGGGGCAGGCGGATCGGGATCGGGAGTAGCATCGATGTGGGGGAAGGTGTCGGGCACTGGGGGGATGACAGGAGGCGGATTGGGATTGGGAGGGGGAGGAGGAGGAGGAGGAGGAGGAGGAGGAGGAGGACTGGGAGGCGGGGGAACTGACAGTGGAGATCAACTGGAATTCAGCATCAACGTGAGGTCGGATGGCAGGGGGAAGTTCAAGGCATTGCGGTTTTCCTGTAGGTACAGGACCGCGCTGTTGACGGAGCTATTTCGATCTGTGACCGCTTTGAGAGGAGAGAGGAGTGTGTTCACACCTCTCCCAACCCAAGATTACTCCGTGCTGCATTTCCGCCGGCGAATCGGGGACTGGACACCCTATGTGAGTTGCCACTCTTCTCCCTCTTTCGTCTATTACTCCTCTCTCTCTCTCTCTCAATCGTTCTTGTTTATCCTTCTCTCTCTCTCGCATCTACGTCTCTCTCTCTCTCTCTCTCTCTCTCTCTCTTTCTCTTTCGTTCCATCTTTCATCTCTTCTCTCTCCTCCTGTCTCTAGTTGCGTTTATAAATCGGGGATGCTGCGTTTTCGCGCTCAAGGTGTCCCGCCCATACCTCTCTCTACTCTCTTCTTACTCCTTTCTACACCCTTTCAAACCCCTTCCCCTTCCTCTTCTTTCTCCCCCCATCTCTCCCTGCCCTCTCTTCCCCCCAAGTGTCAGATTTGCCCCCCAATTCTTTCCGACTCTCTCGCTTTGCCCCCATCTCTGTCTGGACTCGTTCCCTCGCCCTCTCTCTTCCCCCCAGATCTCAGATTTGCCCACAATTCTTTCGACTGTCTTCTCTGTTTTACCTCTTTTCTTACGCCTCTGGATTTCAGGTTTTTTGTGTCCATTTCTCTCTCTCTCTCTCTCTCTCTCTCTCTCTCTCTCTCTCTCTCTTCTCACGTGCTCCCCACCCACTCCATGATCCCCCCTCCCTCAGTTGGCCGTGCTTTTGTTTTATCATTTGCATCTCTCTCTCTCTCTCTCCTCTCTCTCTCTCTCTCTCTCTCTCTCTCTCTCCCTCCTTTCCGGTTGGCTCGATCGCTATCCTCTTCATCAAAGTCACCATCGCACTTCTTAGTCATGTCTTCACATTTTGTTCGCCGTGTTTCCTGCTATTCCCATTTCCCGCCATTTTCATCTCCCGATTGCCTTTCTCTTGCATCCCTCCCTCCCGCCATCTCCAGCTCGCGATTGACTTGCTCTCGCATGCTCCGTTTCCCGCCATATCGGTATCCCGCCATCTCCGTCTCTACTACCCTCCATGAGGTCCTTCTCGCCCCTCCATTTCGCGCCATCTTCATCTCCTTGATCCCCGTCTATCGCTGCTTCCATTTCCCGCCATCCTCATTTCCCGCCATTTCTTTCTATTCCGTCCTGTAAATCAGATTCCGACGTCTATCTTCTCCTCTCTCCCAGCCGGCATCTCCTTCTCTCGTTTGCGGCTGTTCTTCTTCACTTCCATCTTGGGGGCTCGCTCCACTGCTCACCCCATGCACAAACGACAAAAAATATGATGTATTTTCCCATGATCTAGCGTAAGATTCATTCTTTTTCGGCACATTTCTTTCTATTCCGTCCTGTAAATCAGATTCCGACTTCTATCTTTTCCTCTCATCAATCTCTCCCGGCCGGGATCTCCTTCTCTCGATTGCGGCTGTTCTTCTTCATTTCCATCTTGGCGCCTCGCTCCACCACTCACCACATGCACAAACGACAAAAACTATGGTGTATTTTCCCATGATCTCGCGTAAGATTCATTCTTTTTTTGCACATTTGGTGAGTAGTGGAGCGACGCCCCTGTGCGCCATTTGGTAGCATAGATTCATTTTTATTTCGTCTTGCGAATCTGACTCTTTTTCTTTTTTTTTTTTTTTTTTTTTTTCTTTTTTTTGTAAGTCCGGGTAGTGCTAGCTTGCGAATCTGACTCTGACCTCTGCCTTTGTCTTTTCCGGTCATTCTTTTTTTTTTTTTTTTTTTTTTTATAAATTCCGGTCATTCCTCTCTCCTTGGGCCTCGCTCCATTCCTCTAGACATGCGCAAAAAACAGAAGTCATGGCTGCGTGTATCTTTCCATGTTCTAGCGGAAGATTCACTCTCGTTTTGCACATTTCGAGAGTAGTGGAGCGAGGCCCCTCTTCTGCACACATCGGCGAACGTCTCCTCGACTTGATGTTTTACTTTCTTTGTTTATTTCTCCATTCCCCCCTT
>BFEA01000118.1:904511-919278 GCA_003427395.1 Chara braunii
GTGCAATAGGAAATTCAATAAATATTAAAAATTAAAAATTGTGGATTGCAAATCTTTTGCAATGTGGTGCAGGTTTTTGGAAAAGCTTTTTTGTTTTTTTAAGGACAAAATGATTAGATATCATCATTGAATTTGATTGAACTGATCGGCCCCAGGCAATTCAGAATGATCCGATTCTCTTCATCCTGATCTTATTATCTTCGTCTGAAGGTATCTGGATTCGAACTTGAGTCTGATTCATATTGCAACAGTTCAGGGGGGATGTACCAACTGAGCAAGGACCGTTTGGTGGGTTTTTGGAAAAGTTGAAAGGGGGTATAAAATTATAAATATGTTTTTGCATGTGTGTGCGATGATTGGGATGGGCAGGTATCTTCTCCCTCTCCTACTGCAGTATGACGCGACTGCCGGTGGTAATGAAGGAAGCGGCCCAGAAGGAGTGGGCGAGAGTGTGCAAAAAGCAAAGAATGTGCATGCTGAGCTGGCAGTTCTTGCTCTTTCAAGACTGAGTGGGCTTCTTCCAGGAGAATTGGCGACACCGCCGCAACCAGAAGCTTATGCAGCACTTCGAGCACTTCTGACGCCAAGGTTGGCATCCATGTTACGGGACAAGTCGCCCAAGGAACTTCTGAAGAACCTGACTTCAAGCCTGGAGACCCCACAGGTAAATCTTCCTTGCGTCAGCCTCCTTTAACAAATAGATCTCCCCCCCCCCCCCCCCCCCCCCCCCCCCCCCCCCCCCCCCCCCCCCCCGCCCCCCCCCTGCCAGGGTGCTCACTCTCCTGCTTGTCTGACATGTTTGTTGGTCGCATCAACTAGCATTTTGTGAACAGCATTGTCTCTTAGTTGGGCACTTTGCGGTCCAGATGCTCTCCCTTGCTTTCACTACGCGTTTTCTCAGAGTTCTTTCTGCTCCATGATTATGTCTCTTGCGTCTCTCGCTGCTTGTCACTACCAGCCTCGTTGGCTTTCATTTGCATGGTTCGGTCTTCCTCCTCCGTAGGCATGAGCAACTATCACATCTCATTTTGCTTCAGTGATCTTTTGGCATTCTGGAAGGAGAAATTTTCGAATAAGGATGGGCAGGCATGTAATGGACACACTGAGGTACCCAGCGTCTCTGTTCCAAGGGTTGTTCTTGCACTGACGGGGTTGTAAATTGTAATAATTGCTTGCATGGTAAATGCATGCTCTATTCTTTTTTTTTATCTCTTCGTCTTCGTCTTCTTCTTTTTTTTTTTAATTCTTTTTTTTTTTTTTTTTTTTTTTTTTTTTTTTTTTGTGGGGGGGGGGGGGGGGGGGGTGCGTTGTGATCGCGGGAAGACTGTAGGTTAGTTGAGCTACCATTATAAGCCATTTCGACGGAAACCCACAGCACTGCAATCATGCAGGCAGTAGAAGGGTGGCATAATTGCTTACATTATCTGTACGTGGACTGGAAGTTGGCCCAAATACATAGCTATTATTATTATGCTACGTGTTGTATTTGGGTGAAGACGGTGAGGGGCATACGTGAACAACTCTTTGTTTTCGGTGCTTATATATGGGGAAGACCTCCCTCGCATGCCAACGCTCTGAAGCAATACCACTATGGGGCAGGCGAGTTGTCGTTGGGATCAGGACCAGAATGTCACCTGGACTTTTTTTTTTTAATTTTATCTCCTGAATGTGCTTGTACTCTTGGGAAGGAGAAGAAGGAAATAACCACGTGTCGTTGTCATTGGTATTTATATATGAGGAAGGCCTCCGTCACATGCCAACGCTCTGAAGCAACATCACTACGAGGTGGGTGAGTTGTCGTTGAAATCAGGGCCAGAATGTCGCCTGAACATTTTTCATCTCCGGAATGTGCGTATGCTTCTTGGCAAGGAGAAGAAGGAAATAGCTATGTGTGCCCGGACCAAAACCGAGTCCGAGCCTGAGCCGAGCCTGAGCCGAGCCTTTCATAAGAACCTTTGCTGATTTATAAATTCTATTATGGTGCCTGAGCCATGTTGTATAGCCCAAAGTTGTTGTTGCTCTTGGCCTCTTACGTGTCTTTGTTTCTTGCTCATCTCTGATTCGTCTGTGCTTTTCTGTTTTGTTGTTTCTTTTCTGGCATTTGTCTTTGTCAGGAAAAACCCATTCGGGTTGCTTCGTGTGGTTGTGCCCCCATTTTTCTGTGTGTGTGTGTGTGTGTGTGTGTGTGTGGGTGTGCGTGTGTGTGTGTGCGAGCACGTGTGTGTGTGTATGTGTGTGTGTGTGTGTGTGTGTGTGTGTGCGCGCACATGTGCATTGTGTGCTCACCTTTGCACGTGTGCGCATGTGCGTGTGCTTGCATTCATGTGTGCGCGCTCGCGTGCTTGTCTAGGTGTGTGTAGATTGTGCGGGTCTTTCTATGCACATCTGTGGTTGCTGTTTGTGTGTGTGTGTCATGCGCGAGTGAATGCAGACTTTGCGAATTACAGTGATTGGAGTGGAATCGAGGGATGCAAGGACAGGTGATCTGCATTGGTGCCTGGACTTCAGAGACATGGCGACTCCTGCGGTGGTGGTCCTGAGGGATTCTTTCGGTAATCGTGGCGGCGATGGAGGGTTCTTCTTTTGCCCTTGCTATGGAAGAAAACCGAAGGTGTTCATTGCAGGGCCCGGTACAACAAACACGACCATTTTGGCGAAAATCGTAAGTGGACGGATCGCTGCCTCTTGCAGCTGTTCTGCATGCCCCGAGCTCTCGCAGCACGGATGTGTTTGGGTACACTTTGTAGATGTCAAACAATTTTGTCGAACGTGATTTCGGTGCGACATGAATTAAGGATGGCATGTATGTGTGTGCAATGTGTTCCTACAAGGTCTGCTGTGGCCGTGCATCAAAATATCTTAACATGAATGAACATGCTGCTTCCTTGTAACTTGTGAATGAATTACTGTTGCAGCTTCTTCTTCTTCTTCTTCTTCTTCTTCTTCTTCTTCTTCTTTCTGAATCACTGTCGCAGCTTGTATGCATACACAGAATCGTTCTGCAAGGCTGAACTCTACATGGGGCTCCCTTTTTCTTTTTCTTTTCTCTTTTCAGGTGATGCATTTCGATTTGACTCAAGTTGGAAGTTTCACAGCCCCACCTGTGCCCTTTTTCAGTTATTTTGTAGACCTCTCTCTCTCTCTCTCTCCTCGTTCTCTCTTTTTCTGTTTCCCTCTCTTTTTTTCTTTTTTTCCCTCTCTCTCTCTCTCTCTCTCTCTCTCTCTCTCTCTCTCTCTCCCCCCGCATGTGTGTGTGGCGAGGGTGTTGGCAGAGGGAGCTGTACTGTTTCAGAATGCCATTGTTGTTTTTGTGCAGAACTGTGCACAGCTGTAGAGAACTGATATGATTTGCGCAAATTGTGTTGGGAAACTGTTTTGCAGGTGTCCATGTCAAAGACACATCTCGGACATACTGTGGTCGTTGATTCGGGATCCGGCATCGATTTACGTAGGTTCATGGAAGAAAGAGGTGAGCATAGCTTCCACCAGGCCTACCATCTTCCGCTGAACACAACACAACCTCATTATGGGCTTCGCTCCACTGCTCGCCACATGCACAAAAAACAAAATATATGTCATTGTATCTTCCCTGACCCGGTGGGATTGACGTCATTGATTGCTCTAGCTTACTGAAACCATGAGGAACATAAAGTTTCTTTCTGTCTTTGCTCGATTATGTAATCAATCACTTATCTATCTTTGCGTATGTGCACCCACTGCCTGCATGCATTGCCCTAGCGGAAGCACAAATGGTTAACAGGTACCCCCACTTTTCACCCCTAGGTTGTCTAGCGGAAGATCATTTCTCATTTTGCACATTCGCGGAGTAGTGGAGCGAAGCCCTATGACTGTATCGGGACGGCAACATAGATTCATTATCAGGTAGTGCGGTTGCTGCACCTATGAGCTGTTGAAATACAGACCTGAGTAAGGGGGGGGGGGGAAGAAGAAAAAAGAGGTGACCATAGCTGAGATAGAATCTGGATTTCACGGTCGGGAGACTAGTTTATGGGAAGTAGCAGTAGGCGGGCAGAAGTCGTATTTATATATTTAGGGCAGCGCATACTCTGATGGCAAATGGCAAAAATCTTACGGGTTTGAACCGTGGTCCACTACGGAATGTGTGCATAAAAGAGGGAACCCCTATATTCATTCGGGAAAAAGGAAATCAGGCCAATGAGCTGTGTTCATTAGGAAAAAGGCCAAAAATTCCTCGTGGACATATGGAGGGAAGTACGTTTCCTTTCTTTTTGGGTACGTAAGGAACCAGGCGATGAACATCTATTTTTTCTATTGCAGAGAAAGACGCGAAGCAGAGCAAGCATATGAGAGCAAAGTCGAAAGCAGATTACAAGCCGAAATCACACCAAATGCGAACACAATTATGCTGAGAGTCTTTTGATACAAGAAGCCCAACAACTCCCCTCCAGACAACAACAACAATATAGCCATTGACTTCAGTGTAACTGCCTACACCTCTTCCTGTCCTACTGTCTACTTCCTCTCTCTCTCTCTCTCTCTCTCTCTCTCTCTCTCTCTCTCTCTCTCTCTCTCTCTCTCTCTCTTCGAGTAGTCTATCCGCTCTTCTCCTCCCCTAACGATGCTCTTTGGCAATCATGATCCGCTCTTCTGCTTCCGTAACGATGCCCTTTGGCAATCATGAGGTAAGACCCACTGCAGATCACTGTTCGCTTCCCATCATCCTCCCGAACCCCCGCACATGTATGAGAAGTTTGAATTTAATGAATGGGAAAAAGAGAAAGTGCACCAGTTCAGTGACATTGCACAACAGTTGGGTCCTCGGTAAGGGACACAGAGGTGTTTTGAGTGCATGTCATTCATTACCTGAAGGGTGGAGGGCAGAAAATATTACTAACCCGTTTATTTTATTTATATGTCATTAAAGAATTTGAACAAATTTAGTTCTTGAGAGGACAAAGGTTCAGAAAGCTAGTCCAGACTCCAGATCAGAATTGACCAATGAACTGTTGAAACACAAACTTTAAGAAAGTGCACCCTGTGGGTGAGTTCAAATCCCTCGATGAACAGAACCAGAGTGTAGTCACGTCGATGGTTGGGGCCCCTGGTTAGGTTGGCTGCCGACCAGGTTATCATTCCACATGTCGGCTTCTACTGGTCGGCAAAAAAAAGGAAAGGAAACTTGAAGAAAGTGTTGTTTTTTTTTGGTGGTGGTGGGGGGGGGGGGGGGGGGGGCCCCACCCCCCCCCCCCCCCCCCCCCCCCCCCCCCCCCCCCTCCTTCCTTTCTTCCCCAAAAGTTTCTCAGCGGATTTGGGCTGTACTCAGCAAGGGCAGTACAACCCCAAACTCAGATTTGAAAAAAATCAGCGGATGGCCCTCTACCGACTGATCAGCAGACCGCCGACCAGTTGGCCCTACTGGTAGGCTGTAAAAGGGTTGGAGGTCGCTGTTGGCAGTCCGCGGGTATGCAACCGTAAACAGAACCAAAGTTTTGAATTACCCAGGGCCAGCCAGTTCCATGGTAATGTCTCGAGGCCCTCACCCTTTGGGGGAAAAAAACGAAAAAGAATTGACCCACAAATCTCATGTACAGGCACAGATCATGCATGTAAGCATCTGCACGTCCAGGTGCATGCTAGTGGGGCTAGTTTTTGCATTTTTCCAAACTGGAAGGGGCTGTGTATGTACGGTGCTTGCATGTATGGATATGTACATGTGTGCTGTTTGAAAGTAGGAGATCAGAACTCGATTTGACTCCATTGTGGGGGGGTCCATAACTCGTGAATGAATGAGAACCGTGAGACATAATACAGCTCTTTGATTGTTGTTGATATTATTTGCGTTTTCATGCTTGCAACAGCCTTGTGCATGGTTGGTCCAGAAGAACCACCGGTGGGAGACTGGTCAGTCGTGAGACTGCGAACTGCAGGGCATGGGACGTTGCGTGTCATTGGGGTGCCTTTGGGCCAAGCTGGGCAAGGAGGGGTTGGAGGAACTGGAGGCATTGGGAGTGGTGGGGATGCTGTGCCGCGCAGGCTGGTTTTGACCGGAACGTCAATTATTGAAAGACGTCCCAATAACTATGAGGTGAGACTCTCTATTGGTACCTGACAAATGTTGAGCTTGGTCTGTGATGAGGCATTGCGAATGCTTCGTCAGGACTCTGTTGGGACTCGACAAATGTTGGACTTGCACTCTGTTGAAACCTGGACAGACAAATGTTGCGCGTGAACTGTTTTTTTGCGGTCCGACAAACGTTGCGCTTTTTGGATTCTTTCGGGACTCGATAAATGTTGTGCTGGGACTCTTTTGGGACATGACAAAAGATACATTGGGACTCTTTTGGTACTTGGCAAATGTTGGGCTTTCGAGATGACACCATCCTTTGCTTGCTTTGAGGCTATGGGCCTCACTCCACTACTCACCACATGCACAAGAGACAAGCAGAAGATTCATTCACATTTTTCACATTTGGTGAGTAGTGGAGTGAGCCCCTATTTTTTTTCTTCGTGCACTCCTCAACATCTGTGCATGATGCGGTTTTATGCAGTTTGTAACTTGTCCTTCATTTGATAGGTGCTTAGAAAAAGAATTTCTCTTCTCCCTTGTGGCGTTTTGAACGTAAGGGCGTTGTAAGCCCAAAAATTTCACTGATGGGGAGAGACTACCTACACCCCACTGTCTGTCACACTGTCAGGAGGAGGGTACAAACTGCTGCAAGCTTAGGTAAAGCTTAGGTCATATTTCCTTAGGAGACAAAAGAGCACCTACGCAGTCCATAGGTAAAGCCTATCTATATCCATACACAGCCCCTCGTTTGTTGTCCTCTTCTCCCTCTCTGCCTACGGTTTACTGGGCAGTTCTATTTGACGATATATATATCTCCTTTTTTTTTTTTTTTTGGGATATCCAGATATACTAAAAAGCTTAGGTAAAACTTAGGTCACATTTCCAGTCTTATTATATCTATCTATGTGACTATGTCATTAAAGTAAAATAAGGGATACAGTGCACCGATGTGTTCGAGTGCGCGTGAGAGGCTATCTATACCCAGTCCTATGATGTCACAAGGTGTGTTGATTTGTTGAAACAGAATGTAACATCTGTTGTTGTTCCAGTATTACAGTCTTGTTAAAGATGATGTGAACAGGTCCCCCTTCCCCCCTCCCCACCCCTTCCCCCTTCCCCCCGGCTCCTGACAGCCTGCACAGTGTGCAATCATGCGAGTCATTGGTAGTACAGTCTTTGGAGTAAATGAAAGAGGCAGCTGTTTTCACAGTTACAGACTGAAGCCTGTGAGGGCCATATGTCAATTCATTGGGCACACTTCTGAAGTCTGTAGCTGTTTTCACAGTTACAGTCTGAAGCCTGTGAGTCATTGATCACTTGAGGCTTAGGTTTCTGATAGGGTCACAGACGAAAATCCATGTGATCGGGCGAATAAAAAAATGGATTGCATTGTTGTGTTCATTGCTGTGTGTTCTTTTTTTCCAAGCTCCGGACTATTAGTCGTTATAGGAAGGGCGTCAATGGCTTGAAATGAGGTGGATTGAATGGCTTATACTTCTGATAAGGAGGAATGGGAAATGTCAATGCAGGTGTGCACATTGTTGTCTGCTGCGGACCATTTGTATTCGGTCACTTTTTGAAGTGTTTGCGCTTGCTTATTTGTTGAGGAAAATTCAGGAAATTAAATTTGATTGCATGAGCCATTTGTTTCTGATTGATTGACTGGCAGCGACCAAGAGTGTTTGCACGCCGCTGCTTTCATGTTCGCACTCTGCTTTCAAATTGATTGCATGAGCCACTTGTTTCTGATTGAGTGATTGGTAGGGTCTGGAATGAACTGACAACAATCACCTAGATGGTGCAAATTGCTGTGCGTTTTGCAGGCGGTGCTTATCCGTCCACTATCTGCAGTGTTTGCACTAATCAGATTTGTCGAGGAGCCTCAGATGTTTGCAATCGAGTTCAACGACGGTGGGCCAACCCTGGTACGAGTGAAATCATATCAAAGTCTGCTCTGCTTTCTTCGTTGAAAGGGATAAATATATTGTGCCGATAGCGTTGTGTGTGTGTTGTGTTGGTTGGAAGAGGGGAAGGGAGAGGGGGGGGGGGGGGGGGGGGGGCATCGGCAGAATACCACATTTACTCAGACAACCTTTCAGTCCAGTTCCCAGTGATTCCCTCATGGTCACACCCTGTCTTACAGAATGACTAGGCTGCCTCACCACCCTGACTTTGCGAGTCTAGCACGGCTGGATTTTTTGTTTCTTTTTTTCCTGCGATGTCGAGTTTGGCGGGTATGAGTCTTATGACTGAATTTAATTTGTGCAGAGAGTCGCCTTGCTTATGATGGTCATCATGGCGGCTTGATCTGCAAAATGACGATATCGAAGGAGGTAGAATGTTACTGGGGCTTGCGGCTGATGGCAGAAATGCCTGGATTGTGTGTGCCGTGACGACTATGGTAGTAAGTAAATACGAGAGGGGTGGGGTGGGAAAGACAGGTAGGATGAAGGGAAACGAGAGAAGAGAGGGGGACCGCGTTGCTCACTGCTTCAGCAGACAAGGGAGAGATCGTATGGAAATTCATGCAACGGAAGAGAGAGAGGTGGGTGGGGGTGAAAGGGGCAGTTTGTGTTATAACGCTGTCATGGTTGGGGGAAGGAGAAAGCACTCAGGCTTCTCCAGCACAGCAGGAGGATGGTTGGATGGATGGATTTTGGATAGGTGCAGTAGTTTACATGTCCCCTCACAGAAGCCCACAACCGACGAAATGCCTTCAAGGCAAAGGCTCAGAGAGACTTCAATGAAACCTTCCCTGAGCTTTCACCATGGACCAAGGCACTTCTTCCTTTTCCTTCTAGCGACTCCCAATCCCGTCCTGTGCGAAAGGCGTGCAGCTAAATTTGCATTGGTCTAGGTTTCGAAACATGCCTCCATGTGTGTGGATGTTTTCTCTCTTGCAGCGACAAGGTCTTTTGTGCCTTGGCTTGTTCCGAAGAACATCATAACATCATCATCCTGTAATAATAGGGTTAGCCTATTTAAGTATTTTCCCTAAATTTCTCGTCTTCCTCTATCGATCTTGCAACCACACAGGGACATTGGGTTCAGCACCAGAGGGACTGAAATGGACGCAGATCATCCGGTCCGGTCATTGCATCAGAGAGAGCATGGAAAGAAAGGGCCCAAGGGAAGCATGAACAGCTGTTGAGTGTTGGTAAGAATCGTTCTCGTGAATGGGGGGACACAGCTGATTAACAGGCAACCATTTACTTGTGTCAGACTTGTTGTTATGCTGCTTCTCATGTATGGCGTCTTCCTTCTCACGTTTGGCGTCTGGGCTTCTTTATGTTATGTTTATGCGCTCTGAACAGCTTTGGTTGTGCCTTTCTGTTCTGTGTTCTAAACTTCTAAAGTGGTTTCTTTCTCCCTTCGTCTCGTCGGTGTGGTGAACCAGGTCTATATGAGCACATCGCGCGACTGGCTTCTGTCAGCACTCTTGGACACTGTGCAGACGGAGGTTTGTACAACTTAAATCTATTTTGTTTTCACTTGTTCTCCTCTCCCCCCCCCCCCCCCCCCCTCTTTGTAAATTTGGATTTATATATGTTTGTTTCCACTTGTGATGTTTGTTCCAGAGAGAATGAGATTTTAAACCGCTAGTACACGGCCCCAGCCTTGCAGAAAGCTTTTGTCGTTACAAGCAAAAACTCGGAGGCGCCGCACCGCCAGGGGCATCGTTTAAAAAAAAATATCGGAGGCGCCGCATCGCCAGGGGCACCGTTAAAAAAAAAAATATCGGCAGCCACCGAAGGGATGCGGGTTTCATGCTGACACCTGCGGGCCTATGTGTGGTGTACTGGTGCTTTAAAAGGCTGAGGGTAGGCTATAATCAGTTGTATTCCGAGAAGCCCTACGGTAAAATTTGCGTAAGGCAGCTGCTTGATAGATTGGATCGTTTGTTAGCCACAAATTGAATTGGCAAGGGCTTTTTCTGTGTGTGGCGGTGGAAAATATGCTGGCAGCTTAGTGAACAACAGCCTATCAGTGGTTGCTTGCACTCTCTGCCTCGTTGTGTTTTTTTTTCTGAAACTTTTTCTTATGTTATTGTTATTGGGGGGAGTGGTGCAGTTAATGGTGGTGGCTTCAAATCAAATAGGGGAGTTTATTGAGAGCGCCGTTTAATTCAATGCAGGAATTCTGCAGTTGGTGCTGGCTTGACAAAATTAGAGGCACTACTGGGTGCTTCTAGTGTATACGAGAGCCTGCTAACCTGTCTGTGGTTAACTGTGCACTAGAAAAATGGTGTGGTGCTGTAAATAAAAAGTTGCGAAAAACCAAAAAAAAAGGGGTGTCACTAATCGGTTGCCCAGTCTCTTATTATGGCGTTGGATCCTGAGTGCTTATGTGTTTTTTTGAACTTTTTTCTTTTGTTTTCGAACTCGCAGCGAAGTTGCCTTCACTGGTGCCCCTTTATGATTCACAAATGGTTTGCTTTATTTTTCTCTGTTTTTTTTTTTTTTTTAATGTTTAACGGAACTTTAACCTCCAATCCTTTTCTTTCGAATTTCGTTTTTTTAAGCACTGATTTGGAAAAAGAATTCGACCCTGTACTCTACGAGACCCGGTATTGGCTATACAATGTATACATCCTCCTTATATTTGTGTGCAGGATACATTGCCCGGACTATCGATCCGGCCTGGACCAGGCAAGCTCCTGGGCGATGCCAGCACAAAATTAACTAAAAAAAGCCGAAAAATCTACGAACAAGAATTTTTGTTTTTTTTGTTTTTGGAACAAGAAAATGTTGTGCGGTCCTTTTGGGACATCCGTTAAAAAATGGAATGATACAGAGAAGATTAGCATGTCCCCTGCCTGCATAAGGATTCTTTCTTTAGGGGAAAAAAAAAAGGAAATGGTGTGCAGACTTGCAAACGACTGTTGGTTAAGGCCCTTAAGGGTCACTTCCAAATTCTGTAATAAATTCAAAATACAAGGTAACACACCCCTTCAGATTTTGGACTCCATTAAAACCCGGTTTAATATATCCCTCAATGCCCCCTTTTGGTGAACCATCACCAAACTCCCAATTCTGTCTGCTCTGGGTCAAAGTCATAGGGCCAACTTCAAATTCGCACATGGCTGGGAAGCCGTTCCATTTGCACACAGGAAAAAAGGGGTTTAGCGACTTCGCCACCGGTTGGCCAGAGTCTTTTACTGATCTATAAACATGGTTGCGGAAATGCTACTAGCCATGCGAGTAGTCCAAGGAATCTAAAGAAAGCGTGGGTCTGGGAGTACCCCTCGGATACAAGGTAACCCATTAAGCTATATCCGAGGGGAACGCGTGGACATAGACCACTCTACGCTAAATAGTAAATCCTGCCTGGGGGTCATGCCCAGCCGGGCACCCGGGGGTGTACCCGGGCAGAAGTTGGGTGCCCGGGCGCCCGGGAAAACAGCCTAGTTTTTTTTTATTTTTTTAAATTTTATTAGTAGAATTCAGCACCCTGGAGTACTACTGTGAGATAGCTGCCCGCACCCATTGAAACTAGCTGCCTTCTCATTTTTTCTACCTTTTAGAAAAAAACTTAAAAACTGGCTTTTTTTTTTTTTTTTTTTTTTTTTTTTTTTTTTTTTTTTGGGTGCGCCTGCATCATGTGCAGCACACCAGTGTGCATTTTGCACGCATCTCGTGTGCGATAAGTATGATGGTGCTAATCTGTGTATGGGTGATTGTATCGGGCCTCAACTTTCAGGGACAGCGACCGGTTCCAGTCAATGCCAGGCCGACCCTCCCTGGGCATCACCTCGACCCACCCTGTATAGGGGTACCTCCTGCTCCTCCACCAGTACCGCAGCATGGACCTGGCCGGCTGTTCGCAGACCTGGAAGGAGAAATGCTCCATCTGAAGCATTTGGCAGCGGCTTCCAGAGATGCGATTGCGGATGCAGGAGCCACACCTGGACTGAAGACCAGGGTTTGGAGGAGAGTGCGGGAGTTCAATGCATGTGTCCCCTATTCTGGTGTTTTGCCAAATGCAGAGGTGCCGGAAGTAGCCGTGATGGCTCTGCTGTCGATGCTGCCACCACCGCCGCCGATCGACACATCGCCTAATGCACCGCCTCTGCCAGCCCCCTCCCAGAACAAAGGTGCCGCGTACATGGGTGTGCTGGCTTGCCTTCGGCGGTTGCTTGGGGCAACGTCTGCAATGTCAATGGTGCTGAACATGCCAGGGGCTTTGGCGAGGGTGATGGGCCTTCTGAGGAGTGGCTCAGAAGGTGTAGCTGCCGAGGCTGCCCGACTCGTTGCATTTGTGATCGGTGGCGGGCCTGGAGAAGTTGCACTGCTGCTGAATGTCAAAGGCGAGAGGCATGCGCTTTTGGCACAAGCTAAGCTTTCCGCCTTTGGTAATGTACGGTGGGTGGCTGTGCTTGTGAGCCGTCTGCGGCCCTTGGCGGTCTCCCCGCTTCTGTCTATGGCAGTGGTTGAGGTCTTAGAGGCAATGCTTTGTGAGCCATTAAGCGAGACAACTGATGACAAGAGCTTCGGTGAGACAGTGAGGCAAGTTGCTGCCCTTCGACGAAGGCTATTTGCTCTTTTTGCACATCCAGCACCAGGTGTGGTGGAGACGGTCGGAGTTATGATGAGAACGATCGCCGAGGAGGACGCGGTTGCTGCCGAGCCCATGCGTGATGCAGCACTTCGTGATGGGGCGGTTCTCAGGCACCTCATTCATGCCTTCTTCCTGCCCGAGGGAGAAAGACGAGATGTGAGCCGTCAACTTGTTGCGCTTTGGGCCGACGGTTATCCCCCAGCGATGGATCTCCTGGCGCGCACAATTCCACCTGGCTTGGTGGCGTATCTCTTCACAAGGCAACCTGTCGTGGATGAAGCACCAGCACCCCCTCCGGCCATCGCCAGTGGGGGAAACACCACACCTGGAGGGTCTGGCCCTCAGGGCGGTGCACACTTTGACCTGCCCGACGATGTGATGATGAGGAGGAAGCAGAAGCGATTGCTGCAGAGACGTCGAGGGAGGGGCCTGCGGAGAGCTGCTGCGAAATTTGCCGTTGCAGCTGTAGTGGGGGAGGGATACAGTGCTGCCCTATCTGGTCCCGGAGGTGTGTTTGACGGGAGTCCTGGAGCAGGCGGTGGGATGGGTGATGGGTTTCCTGGTGGCGTGCGGGAGAGCATTGCGGGTTTGCTTGGCTCTTCAGGTGTGGGAAATTCTATTCTGAATGCGGTAGCAGCGGTCAGTAACACCCGACCAATGCCCGGTGAGTTCGGTGTCATGGAGGTTGGTAGTGAGAGCAGTTATGCTGATGGTAGTGGCGAGTCTGCTGGTGGTGGTGTCATGAATAGGGCGCTGGCACCTGGAGAGGGGGGAACTGCTGAGGGAACCCGTGGACAAGCAGCAGGGGCCGGTGCAGTCCCGGTGGTTAGTGAGTCAACTTCTGCAGGCAGAGCGTTGAAGCTTCGGTACAACTGGCCAGAGCTTTGGGTGCAGTTTGCTAAGGATCATCATCGTGCAGACTTGATTTGGAATGAACAGACACGGCAAGAGCTGCGCGAAGCGCTCGAGAAAGAGGTTCACCACCTCGACCTTGAACGGGATCGCTCAGCAGACGGTGGTGTTTCCGTCTGGTCACCGACTACCGCAAAGGAAGACAATGCCGAGGAGACGGAGGTGGTGGAACAACGAACGGGGCAGCTGTCATGGAACTATCTGGAGTTCAAGGTGAAGTATGCGACGCTGTCAAGGGAGCTTTGTGTTGGCCAATATTATCTCCGGTTGCTGCTCGAGTTCGGGAGCAACTCGAGCGATGGAGGCGAGGATGGTCTTGCTAGCTCAAAGAATGAGCTTATCTTGAGAGATCCACCTACATTTTTCAGGGCGCTGTATCACCGCTTCCTTTGTGATGCGGATGCAGGCCTGAGTGTGGAGGGCTTCAACTTGGAAACTCTTGATGGTTCAGGATTGATGAATGACTGGTGCTCTTTGAGTGGTCTTGAGGGATTCGGTGGAGTTAGTGCACCCAACGCAAGGGAGCTGTGTGCACGGGCAATGACCATAGTGTATGATCGCTTTCAGTCAGTCATTGGTCCATTTGATGGGACTGCTCACATTACAGTGCTGCTTGACAGGACAAATGACCGAGCGCTCAGACATCAGCTTCTCTTGTTGTTGAAGGTTGGTGTATAGATTCAACCTTTTCATCCCTCTTCTCTCTACCATGTATAATCATATAATCTACACAGGATTCCTCCAATAATCTGCGTACTTGAATGCCATCTGTTGTTTTCAAGCTTCCAACAGTAAAGCCTCGTGAAATACTCGTGTGAGCTGTGGTAATTCAGAAACAATGGATTCATATTTCAAATCTTTCTTCAGGGGTAGCTGAGAAGGTTTCATGAAAAGTTTTTTGAGTCTTTTGACTAAATAAGACAGAAGTTGCTGGCAACCGGGCAAGTCGCCCGGGGTACCCGGGCAACAGGAAAAGTGTGGTGAACTTTTTTTTTTTTTTTGTTCTGCGCATTCGGAGAGGGCCTGGAATCCGGCTCTCTTCTTTTTTCGAATGTTGGCTGTCAAGGGGGGGGAACGGGGGTCTAACTTGGCTTTAAAGCACCAGTACATGCCAGCTATCAGCCCCGGGCCCCTTTCGGAGGCCGCCCACGGCGGATTCATTTTATCTACGGCACTCGCGCTCCTAAATTTTAGGGGAGGCTCAAAACAGGATCTAAATTTGCCTGGGGCAATGTACTGGTGGTTTAA
>BFEA01000118.1:919325-932884 GCA_003427395.1 Chara braunii
TTCTGTTATTTTCTTTTTTCTATCTTTGATTCAGTGAGGAATTCAGATGTGACCCTCAACCAAAAGTCCTTCGCATTGCCAATCTACGCAACATATTTTATTTTTATTTTTTTTCCCCGGATTTTTTTTATTTTATTTTTTTTCAAGTTTTTGTGCTGGGGCTGCCCAGAACCCTGCCTGGGGTCATGCCCAGGCGGGCGATCGGGCATGAATCCAGGCACAAGTTGGGTGCCCTCGGGCCTGGAAAAATAACGTAGATCAAAAATTCATTGTACAAAAGCCTGGCGGCTGCCTTGTCAATATAAAGTCTTGTAGTAGTTCCTTTCGGTTTCTGAAAAAATGGAAGTGAAGCAATGAAGGCGTGGAGGATGTCTAGTGGAGGGTTGACGGAGGCCAAAAAGACACAGTCAGTTCTAGGGAGCATGTCTAAGGGAGGGGGATTGATAAAGGCCAAAATAGGATCCGGGTGCTAATGATCCGCTGGCCTTTCCAGAGAAAATATATCTGTTCCAAGATTCTGGATGAAGAACAAGGAGACGGAAATAGGTTATCGCAAATAAGAGTTCTCTCTGGTAGAAAAACAACTTCCAGGGAGTGATATAGGATGATGAAGGTTATCAAACCCACAATCTGGTGGTAGGCTTTAGCCTCCTGACCTGAAAATGAAGCGGATGTTGGTCACTGAATCTGTGGAGGGTGTCGATGGTATGCATTGCTACCAGCTGATGGGTACACGTTTTGTGAACGAGTCTATGTTGTGCATATGGGTCACCTTTTTTAATGTCAAAAATGATATATAATTAGTAAATAGTAATTACTGATGTAATGATATTATTAAAATATATGATTTTACTTGACTGGAAATGTGTGTGTGTGTGTGTGTGTGTGTGTGTGTGTGTGAGAGAGAGAGAGAGAGAGAGAGAGAGAGAGAGAGAGAGAGAGCTGATTGTTGTATGCTGTCAGTCGTTAGTGACAGTGGCAGCGAATGCAGAGGCTTGTGTTGCAGTTGGCGGTTGTGAGCTTGCAGTTGATCTGCTGNTGATTGTTGTATGCTGTCAGTCGTTAGTGACAGTGGCAGCGAATGCAGAGGCTTGTGTTGCAGTTGGCGGTTGTGAGCTTGCAGTTGATCTGCTGACAACAGCGCATGAAGCTTCAGAACGAACAGCGATTCCTCTTCAGTCAAACCTGATCACGGCTGCAGCCCATATTGATCCGCCGAAGGAGTGGCTGTATATGAATAGCTCTGGCGAGCAAGTTGGACCGATGGAGAAGGACCGGCTTCGGCGAGCGTTCTCCAAGGGCCATATAGATTGGAACACAAAATGCTGGGCAGCAGGAATGACTGAGTGGAAACCCCTGCGCGATATCAGGGAATTGCGATGGGCTCTTGGTCATCGACTCGGTGTGCTGACACCGTTTCAGGTGATTTCTAATTAATAAAATAATTATGCATTGCAAACCTAGTCCATGCCCCATCGTTGCTCTGTCCGGGTTGGAGGCTCGTATCCGACGGTATTGGTGGCCAATATTGGGCTTTCTTAGCAGAAACCAACCACCAGCCAGGCCTGGCCTTTGTAGTGGAAGGCAGGTTTCGTCCTCTTTCCGAGGCATCTCTCTCCAGAAGACTGTTTGCGACCTACGGCTTCCCCCGAATAGAACGCCCGGTCATTATAGCTGCATTTGGGGCAACTTTCAGTCTAGATACAGCAGTAATGACCAGGCGTTCTATTCGGGTGAAGATGGTAGTGCCAATGAAGTCCAGAGATTTGTATTTATGTTAACTCCTTTGCATACCAATATGGATTTCATCTACTGCGAAGTTGTGCGAACGGCAATTTTGGACCACCACACCCAAAACAACTCTCTTTTGGTTCCGAAATAACGGGCTTTTCAGTCCGAAAACAACTACCTCGTTAGATGTCATCACCGAACTGACCAGCCCTAGGTTATTCAAAATTGTAGTATTTTACTCATCTGCTTCCACTGGAGTTCGAACTCAGGTCTGTATTTCGACAAGTCAGGGGTGAACGCTCTGAGCTAGGCCAGTTGGTAGCATGGCTCTATTCTTTTTAATGAAGTTTCTGTTCTTTTCCTGTTTTCTCTCTCGACTCTGTTTTTCTCTTCCTTTGCTCTGGGTCTTTGCCGTAAAGATAACAAATTGACAATTAATTTTCCGAGTCGCTTCCAGACTGCCTCGCGCCCGCCCTTGTGTGTCGCGGCCGCCCTTGTGTGTATAAGTGTAAGCTCGGGAGGTCAATGCGATCAGTGGTGGCCATTAATGTAAAAAAACTGCAAAATTGGTAACCTTCCTCACACCTATCCCTTCCTGCCTTGCACAACCCTGGACCAACAAGCATCATCAAGTTGGGGCTATCAGCCTTTCTGGCCTGGTAGGTTGGATCTTACGGTGCGCCTGTGTTGACTTGTTAAACCACAAGTACACGGCCCCAGCCTTGCAGTCTGAAACTTGTCGCCACAAGGAAACGAGGCTGAAACGTCAAACGCCGGGCCCGCCGTTGATAAATTCAATTGGTCGCCGTGTTTTTGTTTTGCGCCTCCAGAATTTGAGATGTCAGACCCACGGCCCAGGTGCCCATGTACTGGTGCTTTAAGCGACACAGCAAGTTAGGGCTACCAGCCTTTTTGGTCCGGTAGGTTGAACCTGACCGCAGGCCTGTGTTAAGTGCTGTTGGCTGGAAAAGCCAGCGTGGTAGTTAGGGCTACAGCCTTTTTGGCCCGGTAGGTAGAACCTGACTGCAGGCCTTTGTTAACTGCTGTTGGTTGGAAAAGAAGCCAGCCTGGTAGGTTGAATCTGACTGCAGGCCTGTTGTTGAGTACTGTTGGTTGGAAAAGTGAGTGAAGAATCCAACGCAATGGATGCCAATCGTGATGTGTGTATCCAATTGGCATGTGAGGGCCGACATCACAGTTTTGCATCATGTCTGCACCTGGTGTTAAACCAGAGTTTGTTCGGCAACGAGGACATGAAATCACTGCACCAGTGAAACCCCATGCTGTGTCCTAGCTGGTGACTCCATTTTCCTGCTAAGGTGCAACTATGGAAAACTTTCTATTGTTGACGATGTAAGGTGCAGGATGTGATGTGCTGTGTCCCAGTATGTGAGAGAATTAAAGGAAACGAAGCTTACATTTCATGCATCAAACTGGCCTCGTGCAAGTACTTGTTGTATGTAAACAAGATCGTGCCATGCATTGTGGTGGGTGGGGTAGCTGGTCCTCGGATCCGATGTGCTGGACATGCAGCTGAAACGATTGGCAACTGTGAAGTGCATTGCAGGAGGAGGTTCAGACGTAATAATAATTGCTCTTTCGGTTATCGAACATTCAGAAGGTCCAATCTACGTATAGATTTTGAATGGGATATATGGACGGATGCTTGTAATCTGAAAATGTTTCGTGTAATGGCATCATCACCTTCCCGCATCGTTGTTTGTAAACAAGGACGATGTCCTTGGTATACTGTGTATCAGATGTGTTCGAGGGTGTTCACAGTGTACTTGCTGAAACATGACACCTGTGCTCGTGTTTGTTTTTCCATCCGCCTACTGCGATATTGTAGGCTTTTATTTGGCTGCAATGCATATTTTGAGGTGTTCGTCTTACTTGTGGTTTATTGCTGGTGGTATGATTCATCCGATGCTGTTTGCTTGTATCATTTAGGTTGGCGAGGTAGCATTGTCGATTTTGCAGTCCCTGGTATCTGTGCATTCAAGTCTTGACAGTGCTGGCGAGCTGGTGTCACCGACACCTATCGTCAAGCGAATTCTATCGAGTCATAGGTGTTTCCCACACATCGCACAGGTGAGAAGACTGATCTACTTTTTGTGGAAATCTTGAACCTAACTGTCTTCTGCTGTGCTACGTCTCTCAGCATGCCTGGTGTTTGGCCTTGGTTGCTATAGGTTTACGCCATACATGTACGAGGCCCTCACGTACTCACACGTACTGTTTGAACTTTGAATGTGTACGGCCATGTATGGCCATGTATGCACTGTGCAGTGCATTATTATGGGGTAAAAAAGAAAAAGAAAAAATCAGAAAATTTCAAGAAGATGTGTCATGCAGCATTGTAGGATAACCAACTCTTGCCTTGGAGTCATCTCAAAATTCGTAAGGAAATTTGAGTTAAAAAAAACTTAAAAAAAGTCCGTAGACTCCATACACATTATTTATCCGCGAAGTCCTATGCACTTGTCTGCCTGTCTGTCTTGATATTTGGCTGCCAAGTCTAGTTCTGTGCACCCCCAGTTTTTCATCTGGCGCTCTGTTTGCTAAGTTCGTCCGACTTCCCGGGCCTTTACCCATCTCGGAGGCCATTGGTTTGCCTGCTTGCCTGCCTGTCTGTTCGTTTGACCGTCAATCTGTCTATTCACTCATCTGGTAGAGAAAGTATAGAGTCCTATGCAGGGATGGGTGAATGGGGAGAAGCCAAACAGAAAGCCGAATACATAGGAGAAAGGATGGAGGGCCACCGGGACCAGCTCAGTTGGTACACCCATAAACTGTTGAAAAGTGAGACCCAAGTTCAAATCGAGATGCAATCAGATGAACTGAAAAAGATAATTCTGAACACTTTGCATTCGGTGACCAGATTCGCCCTTTCTGACCATGCACATAACTTCCGTCGCCCTGAGAACCATCCAAAAAAAGGAAAGGATCAAGACAGATAGACAAACAGCCAGAACAGATAGGCAGGCAGGCAGCCAGAAAGGTAAACCAACAGACTCCCAGATGGGTAAGGGCCAACCATGCATGCCAACAGAATGATTAATGAAAAATTCAGAAGGCTCACTGATAGAATGGCTGGCTGGTTGGCGGGCAGGCAGGCAGACAAATATCACACACACACACACACACACACACACACACACACACACACTCACACACACACACACACACACACACACACACATGAACAACCGATGAACTGGTGGGACAAATGGGCTAAGAGGTGGGACGGATGGACGGACGGGCGGGGCAGACCGACAAGCGGGTGGATAGAGCAAGCAAGTGTACGGGACTTTTATGGATAAGTGGACGTATGGGACCTGATGGGCGAACGGATAAATGGGACATATGGGACCGGTTGTCTGCCTGGATGTCTGTCCACGTGCATGTTGCAGTCAGCGGTCTGCAGCTGTCGAATGCTTCTCTCTGGATTGTTTTGGTGCACTGCCACCACAGGTTGAGATGGCAGATATCACACGTTGCATTTCTGTGACATGTCTGTGAGTGGAAGTCCCCATAGAAAGTGACGAGATTATGCTCTTGTGGATAGAAACACCTCATGAAAGCATACTAACTCTCTTCGATGCTGAAATAACTGTCTTATGTTCTCGGAGCCATTAGTTTCACATGAAATGAAGGGATTGAAGGGATTGCTGATCGGATTCCTTTATGTAACTTTTTTTTTTTTTTTTTTTTTTTTTTTTTCCAGTGCCTTTCAGAGACCGGTAAGCGGGCTTGGTCGAACCCATGGAGTACATCTGGGCCGGGTCAAACTCGTATTCCTTTATAAGTTCATAACTTTTATATGCTTTTTTTCTTTCTTTCTTTCCAGTGCCTTTCAGAGACTGTAAGTGTGTGGGCTTGGGTGAACTCATAGAGTACATCTGGGCTTAGTGAAACTTGTATTCCTTTGTAAAGTTTGTATACTTTTTTTTTTTTTTTTTTCTATTATTTATTGTGTATATTTTTAATTTTTAGACTTTAGTGCCTTTTAGTGACTGGTAAGTGCATGGACTTGGTCGAAGTCATGGATTACATCTGGGCTTGGTTAAACTCGTATCCGTGGCTGCTGAGGTGATGTGTGTTTTTGTTTGTTTATGCGACTGAACAGGCGCTGCTAACAGGCGAGCCCACGATTGTGGAAGGGGCTGCAGCTCTGTTGGAAGCAATATGTACTCACAATCCAGCGGCCCTTGCGAAGCTGTATTCCACTGGTGCATTTTACTTTTGCCTCGCTTATGCTGGTTCAAACCTGCAGTCTGTCGCCAGTCTGTTCAAGATGGCACATTGTCATCAAGCCTTCCATGATGGTATGGATGCTACTGTTTCGTCATCGCTGCCCCTCGTGAAGCGGAGTGTTCTTGGTGGTCTGCTCCCGGCATCACTGCTGTACGTGCTGGAAACGGGGGGTCCTGTGAAGTTTGCCGCAGCAATGGTAGCAGACTCAGACAATCCAGAGATCATATGGACACATAAGATGCGAGGGAATCGGCTGATCGATCAGGTGAGTCTCTGGGGAGCAAGCCCCACTGGTGATATGCCCAGGTCAGGATTTGAACTTGAGCTTTGAATCCAATGCATGGCATCTTATGTTTTGTAATTCAACACATGGCATCTGAAGTTTATTATTGCAGACTCATCTGCAGACGTCAGATTCCATAACCAAGACCTAGACAGTCCATTGGCACCTGAAGGTGAAATATTAGGGCCAGCTAGCCCGTCCGGGCAGTGTTTGTGTCCAGGTTTTTTATTTTTTTATTATCATCATGGTCATGGTATGAGGGTATGCCCCTTTAGCCTGTGAGGCAGTGTGAGCCATCATAGTTTTTTACATCCATTAATCCGTTGGAAACGTATATAATCACAGAGAACTACTGTAGGCTGTCAGTGTTTCACGGATACACTGTTATGGAAAGGACGAGGAACACCCGGCCGTGACTAACTGTTCGGTCAGAGTTTGACCGACGGATCAGGAGGGTAAAACCCCTCCAGCCTGCAGAGTCCTGTAACGGATGATAGTTCACCTTAACCTTAACCCGAGTTGCGGCTGGGCACCAACTACTGCCCCACTGCTGACACCCTGTGGTGGGCATTGACCACTGTCCTTGAGGGCACCTGTTATGAAAATTTAAGCCGTGTAGTGTGACAATTGATGTTCCCTTGTGTCCGCCAATGTGTACAGGGTTTCTCTAGCAAATCTGGTGTTGACGCAATTTGTTATCTCTTTGGTGCGTGCCGTCGTGACAGGTTTTTAAGCACCTTGGAGATTTTCCACAGAAACTCGCACAACATTGTCACAGCCTTTATGATTATGCGCCAATGCCACCAGTGACTTATCCGGAGCTCAAGGATGAAATGTGGTGTCATCGGTACTACCTCCGCAATTTGTGCAACGAGATCAGCTTCCCTCGCTGGGAGATTGTGGAGCATGTGGAGTTCCTGCAATGCCTTCTTGCAATGTGGCGTGAGGAGCTAACGAGGCGACCAATGGAGCTCTCAGAGGAGGCTGCTTGTGAGATTCTGGAGATCCCAGAGGAGGCCATTGCAAAAGTTGAGGGCGGCAGTGGAAAAATGTCGTCTGGTGCTCCGGGGGCTCTTGTTGTTGCAACATCAGCGAAAGGGGCAGGTTTTGGGCGGGAAGGTTTTGGAGGCGTTGGTTTTTCAAGTTCCAAGAAGAGTTTGGCTTCAAGGATCGACGAGGAGGTGCTGAAGCGGCAATACAAGAAACTTGCAATGCGTTATCACCCAGATAAGAACCCGGAGGGAAGGGAGAAGTTCATGGCTGTCCAGCATGCATACGAGACTCTGCAGGCCAGCTTGCAGGGTTTGCAAGGTCCTCAGCCATGGCGGCTGCTACTGTTGCTGAAGGGCCAGTGCATCCTATACAGGCGATATGGAACAATGCTAGGCCCGTTCAAGTATGCCGGCTATCCGATGCTTCTGGATGCAATTGCCATTGACGAAGACGATACACAGTTCCTGTCGTCTGAGAAGACTCCGCTTCTGGAGGCGGCCACAGAGCTAGCATGGTTGACGTAAGTATCCTCTCATTGGGATGGGGCTGTTTGTGGGGTGTTGTGGAGGGGGAGGGACAACCGACGACGTTCACGGACGAAAGACGCCCTTCCAAATAAACGTGAAATAAGTGGGACTGGTTGGTGAGGTGTTGTGGAGGGTGAGGGGGCAACTGAAGATGTCCACAGATGAAAGGTACCCTTCCAAATAAACGTCAAGTATTATACTAGAATAGGCATATCTCGCTCCTGAAATCTGCCCGCTCTTTTTTGTTTTCAATTTTTTGGAATCTGAGCGTTGTAGAATCATGGCCATGGTGGGCGCTGGGTGCCCACAGCCACACCCACCTGCCCCACCCGACCCACAATGTGATTGGGTTGAGCTTGGGTTTACCTTAGTTAGCCGTCTTGGGTGGGTGACGGGCGTGTGCAGCTACCTTCTTCCCCCGAACACAACGCACCCTCATTTTGGCTGTATCTGGCCGGAAATAAAACTCCTATACATTCATTTCTAGGGTGCGTTATGTTCGGGGGAAGACAATAGTGGGCATTTCTGGCTCATGGGCGGGTCAACATTTTCTCTGGGTCATCCGTCAGGTGGGTGACAGGTGGGTGAAGCGTTGGCCTGGGTAACCCGACCCATAGACCCAGGACCACCCTAAAAAATATTCCCTCTCCCTGCACCGCCCCCCTTGGGCCCTTGGTGCCTCCCCCCCTCCCCCCCCAAAAAAAAGGAAAAAAAAAGGCCTTAGGTCCACTGTGCATTGCGCAGGCCCGAGGTTGAGAGAAACGAAAAAGCGCGCCTGGGTACAGTTACGCAGGGTTGCATGTTACATCCGGGCCAAAAAAAAACAAAAGCGCGCTCCAGCAGTCGTCCCTCGCCCAGTTTTTCTTTGTAAAAACGAGGGAGCGGATATAGCCACAGTAGGCGGCTAGATCCACCCTCTTTGAACTTCGCCCTTGGTTAGCCAACGTGGCGAATTGGGAAGCCCGCCCCCGACTTACCTGGCCTTGCCGCTGCGCGACGCCATGACGGAGTGACACTGGCGAGCGGCGCAAGGAAGACAAGTGGCGACACCGGTGGAGCTGTGGGCAGGGCTGCGTCGGCATGGGCGGGTGCGGGCGGCAAAAAACTAGGTCTTGGGTGCGGAGGGGTAATGATGTTCTCACCGGTGCGGGTGGGCGCGGGTGAACTTTTTTCGGGTGGCGGGTGGGTCAGGCAGGGCTGAAATTTCAGAAATTTCAAAAAATATTTTGGGTGGGTGGGGGTTGTCTCGAGGTGGAAATTATAATTCTTGGGTCGGGTGGGTGGTTGAAAAAAAAAATTGGGCGGGTTTGGTCCTGGGTGAGGGAAAAAAAAAATGCCCACCTCTGAATCACGGTCCACATGCATTCGATCCCGTGGCATGAAGGTGATCTCAAGGCTAATCAGATGCATTGAGCCGGGGGGAGGGAACCGACGGAAGGCGGCCACTGATGAAAGATGCCCTTCCAAAAAAATCATGTTGATATGGTATACCAGCATGAACTTGTCTCACTCGGGGGGCTGAAATTTCAGAAATTCCAAAAAATATTTTGGGTGGGTGGGGTCGACTTGAGGTGGTTAAAACCGTTTTGTGCATGTGTTTACTGCCTGGCCAACACACACTCATTCCCCGTAAATTCTTAACTCACCGTATACAAAACGGCAGTTGATCAGATGAATAACTTGGACCTTTTTCTTCCCTTTTTTTTATCTGTGCCCTAGAGTACAAGGTCATTCCCACGGCATTCCATCTAGGGGGCAATACTACTAGATCTTAAACCACCACTACAATGGAGGCTTCCCCCTGCAGAAATGCCAGTGCGATGTTTTTGTCTGCAATTGGCTGGCGGGGCCAGCCTTTTTGGTCCGCTTGCCTCAACCCTCCAAACTTTTCGGAGAGGCTCTCTCGCTTTCTCAAGTTGCCTGGGGATGGGTACTGGTGGTTCAAATGGTCTTTTTGTGTCCGTCTGTTGCCTTTTTGTGCCTTTCAGCTTTCTTTTCCGTGTCTTCCATCTTTTGTCAGTTCTCACTGCTCCAGCCCCATGTTGTCCTACTACCACTCTGACCATCGTCTGTACGACCCTCTCGATTGTCTGAATGGAAATCAGGTGTCTTTCTTCCGCTCCAAATGGAGCTGAGCTTGTACGCGATGGAGGTGTGCCGTTGCTGGCAATTTTACTCTCCCGGTGCATGTATGTTGTGCAGGTGAGCCTTTTCTCAATTCACTAAGCCTATTTACTGTCCTTGTTTTTGGACACCAGTGTTGCGCTGCACACTGCACAGTGATAGAGGGCCTCATCTGTGTTGAGGCATATTGCAGGCACACTGACACGAATTTGTTTTTGACCCTTTGGAGTTGTGATTGTGCACTGCTCTCCGAAATTGAAAGCAGCTTTCGTGACGTTTGCCCGTGCGAACAGGGTTGAAACTTGAAAGGTCATTTGCGAGAGAGGGGTCCTGAGGATGAGAGCAAATAAATCAAAAAGAAACTTCGGCCAAGTTGTGCCGTTGGACGGTGGGAACTATGAACTTGTTTGGTCGTAAATTCAGAGACAGAGAGACACACACACACACACACACACACACACACACACACACACACACACACACACACGCGCGCACACACACACACACACACACNAGAGAGAGAGAGAGAGAGAGAGAGAGAGAGAGAGAGAGAGAGAGAGAGAGAGAGAGAGAGAGAGAGAGAGAGAGAGACCCTCTGAACCTTGGGTACTTGGTTCAACTTCGAGATCCACAAGGTACGTGCTCTCTTCACGTATACAATGTTTTGACGGAAAAAAAACTTCAGTGCTCTCTCTCACCCACATGTCACTATCCACTCGTCTACACAAATGATTCTAAATTCACAATTATGAAGTGCATGGTTACCCAAAATCATGGCCATTCTGTTGAGTGCGTATGGTCTCTTTTATCATAGAAGCCTATTAGAAGGTGAACTTGATGTCGCCTCTGCCTATTATACTCTCTCTCAGTCATCTCCCTCTCTCCTCTCTCTCTTGCATACTTCTCTCAATCAGTGCATAAAGACCAGCTTGCCGTTCAGATTATCACGACTGTATTGGGCCAGAAAAATACCTTGTATTCATTGAATTCATTCATGACGAGAGCGCATTGTATTTGGTGGAAGATGGTTGCCGCAAAAATGGTCAGCCTCATGCTCTACCTTCGTGGAAAATTGACATCTCTCTTCATTTTTAAGAGTGCAGCGCTATGGAATCACTTGTCGCGGTCATCAATGAACAAAAAAATAAATTGCCCAGACCTCAATGATGGGGTCATCGACCGCCCACTTCCTTTGGCACAAAATGGCCGTCTCTTTGTTTGATGATTCGTTTTCATGAATTCAGCTCGGTGCTATGCAATCAACTATCACAATCATCAATCAAGTTGAATCAACGCAAAAAAAAATGCCCAGACCTTAATGACATGGTTGTGAGGCCAGTACAGAGAGGAACATCTAAAGGCCTGTTTTCACTGTGCCGGCTTTGGCCGTCGGCCCTCCTCCTGAACTGTAAGGGGTCCATGTGGTCTTTGGGGACTGATTGTGCAGGAGGGGAGCTAGATTTCATGTGCCGATCTCCGGAGATGGATGGTTGCTGAAGGTGAAGTTTGACTGTGTATCTCCTGTTTCGTACTGTTTTTTGCAGCCACAAACAGCACCAACCGACTCTCCAGCAGTGATCGTCACAAATGTGATGAGGACGTTCGCTTCCATCACAGTTTTTGAGAATGCGAGGACTGAGGTCCTGGAGTGTCCTGGGTTCATCCTTGATGTGGTTCACTGCTGTGAACTGGAAAAGGCAACAGCTGCCGTGGACGCTGCACTTCAGACAGTTTCTCACCTGGCCGTTGTCGCTGAGCTCCAGGAAAGGCTTCTGAAAGCAGGCATTTTGTGGTGAGAAATAACCTCAAGCGTCTCCCTTTTTTTCCTCCCCCCCTCCCCCCCCTCCCCCCCCTCTCCCCTCTCTTTAAAAGGGTGATGGACATTGAGATATCATCATGGAAATGACCTGCCCCAGGTAAATTTTAAAAGTTTTCATTCATCCAGATCCATCTGGATTCGAACTTGGGTTGTATTTCAACAGTTCATGGGTGTACCAACGGAGCTAGGGTCATTGGTACAAGGCTGCAAGCGTCTCCTTTTTGTCACCCCCCATTAATCTTTTTTTACCTGTAGTTTCTCTCTTAATTATTGGGACACTCTTGAGCTTCTACTTCAATTGGGCCACAGCCCAAACCTTGCTCTCTCTCTGGGCTCCCTCCCTTAGTTATCTGGGCTCTCCTAAACCACCATTACATCTTCGAAAATAGGGAGAAGATGATGGAAACAGAACACAAAAAACTGAGGCTGTTCGATCAGGATTGTCAATCCAATGGACCCAACTGAAAAAGGGTGGCCTCCACGTATGCAAAGCTTCTCCAGATTTCCTTGGAGTTGGGCACACACTTAAACCACCAGTTCATCCGAGCCTCTTTTTGCCAAGGTGGATTTCCCCCGTGTGCCAAGCTTTGCCGAAACGCCTGCACGGTGTTTTCTTTTTCCCCCTTTCGCTACCGCCCGCAGCAGTTTCCGTCCAGTGGCACTGTCCACCTGAAATCTGCAGCTTTCGGCCGCTTGGCTCAATTTCGATTCTCAAGTTTGCCTGGGCAATGTACTGGCGGTTTAAGCTCTTGCATTCTGTAACCATTGGCCACGCTCAAACCACCACTACTTCCAGGTCACTTTCCTCTGGGGCTCCAAACGCCCTGCCCGCCAAGCTTTGTCGAACCCGCCACGTTTTTGTCCACCAGTACTTTCAGGTCACTTTCTTTTGGGGCTCCAAACGCCCTGCGCGCCAAGCTTTGTTGAACCACATCGTTTTTGTTTTCTAACGGCTGGCAGCGCCAGCCATTGTGGGCCGGTAGCCCCGAAGCTCCGTGAACGCGGCACGTTAATGTCAAGGCCCTGCGACCGATGTAAGGGCCACGTAATGGTGGTTTCAGTTTCATCTTGCTGGAACCTCCTTTGAACAATACCCTTTCAGGGGCTTCCTCTCCACTTGGTTCATCGATACACGTATTACACAATGACAAAAATAAATAAATAGATGTATTTTAATCTTCGATTGCTACTGGCAGACCAGGGCCTGGTAAATTTATGTATTTCTCTTAGCCGTGGTAGGCGATGCGAATCTATAAAGCCCTACACACAAGGAACAGGGAACAGTTTTTGTCCCAAGACTGGTGGCAATATGCTGTGATCCCAACCCTTGTCCACTGATCAGGTGCTGCTTGGGAAAAGCCTTTTTCTGTTTTTTATTTTTTATTTTTTTAATCTGGACCATCTCTCGATCTATGCGTGTCATCCTTGCACAGCTCCCATGCTAATCTTCTCTGTTCTTTTCAATTTTAACAGATATTCCGAAGGACTGGCGATGACCATTTTCATTCCAATCAGCTGGCTTCTTCCCTCTCCAAGTGACATGGTCAGACCTCGAGAAATGTTTGTCGAATCGTGACATTGAGAACCGGACAGTGGCTCAATGTCTTCGACCTCAAATTTCAGAAGCTGAGAATCTCTGACACCACAGATTGTTGCCATTTTTTGGAGTGGTTGTGTGAAGTAGTAGTTGAGCGAGTCCAGCGAGTACGGAATGATCGGACTTGGAGTTGCGATGTAACTCCTATATCAACTGGCACGGTCTCACTCATAACACCACCAATGGGGTGGTGCAATAGGAAATTCAATAAATATTAAAAATTAAAAA
>BFEA01000118.1:974796-989724 GCA_003427395.1 Chara braunii
TTTTTTTTTTTTTTTTTTTTTTTTTTTTTTTTTTTTTTTTTTTTTTTTTTTTTTTTTTTTTTTTTTTTTTTTTTTTTTTTTTTTTTTTTTAATTCGCTGCCATACCAGCTTATTGGGACTAAGCATAATGAAGAGGGGGGAAAAAGTTCTGGGAAATCAGCTAGAGGGTGAAGGGGGACAACTGGATCTACTTTTGTCCATTCATGAAAGACTAGGCGATAGTCACGTTGGATTGCTTCTCCTTGCTCCTCCTTATTTTCTCTCCTGGCCCCATTCCATATGATCTTGCCTATCTTACCCCCTTGAGGACCCCCTAGCCAAGCGCCACTGAAATGTTGATTTTGTTGTTGGATTTCTTTCTTGGAAGATAAGAATTGAATCTTTTCTTTAACCCATTGAGCTGTGATTATGGTTTGTACCTGTTGTTTGATAGATTCTGTAAATTATGGACCATCCAATCTTGCTCCCTCCATTTCGAAGGTGCACCGACATTGCCAGAGGGCCCATATGATTGCTCTTCTACCTGTTATGAATAAGTTATGAGAGAAGTCATCTGATTGGTCATAAGACCAGGTCTCACATAAAAGAGCTCTCCAGTCCCAAGGCCAATTCTGTGAACGAGTGAGAGAAGACCATATTCTGTCCCACCATCTCCACAGCCAGATCGCGCCTGGGCATTGTAGGAAAATGTGTTCTATGGTCTCCGGGATGGTCTTCGACGGAAAAGCAGATGAACATAATTTACACCAGGGTAGTGCTATACCTCTCTTTTCAAGAGAGGTTCTATCTATGAGCCAGTCATTGGTAGGAAGGCAGCGATGGTCAATTTGCCATTGTAGTGAAGCGATTTTTGACAGTTTGGTCTTTATGGTTTTAAACCATTTGACGCCTCTGATCTTTGCTTACGTTTAGTTGCTTCATCCACCTAGCTTCCACTCTATCCCGTAAGTTCAATCTTGGCCTTATCAAACGATATGTTGATTTAACCGTTAGTGTATGGATAGAACGAATGCACTTTCTTCCTTTTCCTAGTGGCAGCGTCCATGTCCAGCAGATCGGATCAAAAAACAACTTATTTATTGCGCATGAGGGCTTATAGGCCAACCATCTCTCCTTACACTTTTAGAACTCTAATTCGAAACAGCTGTTTAGATTGGACCCATCTGGTTTCTTGTGTCGGACTTTCCACTAACCTGTTGGTTTGGTCTAGGGAAAACAAAGAAAGGAGGGTCAATCCATCGTCATTTACAATCACCACATTACCTACTTGTTGCGGGTCTCCTTGAATCCCCACCCACTCACTCTCTTTTAGTTGGGGACCTTTTCTGAGGATCCTAATCCATTCTAGAGGAATAAACTCAACCACTGTTTCTAGTGCTTCTCCTGTCTTTCTGCAATAACGCAAGTATGGAGAGAGTTCAGATGGTGAATACCAATCCTTAATTTCTGCATTCCATATATCCCCGATCCTAAGAATTCCATTCTTCATCCACCCCCTCCAAGGAGAGTCCATACAATGCAACATCCTACCCTGAGAGTCGGTGATCCACCTGTTGTTAAAGAGGGGTTGCTGGCACACCTCTTCCCAACGATCCGGAGAAACTTTATCGGGTAGCGGTAGTTTACGCCAATTTTTCAGGAGGTCGGGCCAAAAGGGATCATTTTTAATGTCCCTCCTTGCAGCCTCACGTTTTGTATCTGCTACTTGCGTTAGAATTTGTCCTCCCCCTCTGGGAATTGACCAATGGCGGTTTTCTAGCCATATCATAGGATTTGTTCCCTCCGGGACTGCTGGGGCTAGACGCGAGATCTGTTCCTCAGCTAGAGTAAGCCAAGGGGTTTGCGGATTGAAAAGTAAACGCTTAATCCATTGAATGGACAATGCTAATGCTTGAGTGGAAGGGTCTAGTATGCCTAACCCCCCTCTGGTCTTAGGTTGAATTACTGTCTGCCATGCTACTCTGTTTATGACATTATTGCGTTCATGGTTTCCTCTCCATAGAAAGGTTGTTATGTATTTTTGAAGGGATTTGAGTGAGGCTTTGTCCAATGCCCATATTGCCGATCTGTACCATAATGATGCTAGGATGACATTATTAATGACCAATGGTCTTCCTATAAGTGAGGTCTGTTTGTTTTTCCACGCTTCCAATTTAGCTAGAGCAGGTTTGGAGATCCATTCATTATTTGCCATTGGTTTTCCTTCTGCAGATAAGGAAATTCCTAGCACGATGATTGGGGTAGAGAGTGTTAACCAGTTGATGTTTGGCTGTTATGGGGGTCTCACTCCCTGATGATGTATCCACCAACCTTGAGTTTTTGTTCCCTAGTTGATTTTCATGTCTGAGAGGGAACAAAACCTATCCATCAAACTCTTGATTGCTTTTAAATTATCCTGAGAGGCTTCCACCATCAAGGAGAGGTCGTCCGCAAACAGGGAACAAACAGAAATGGCCTCTTCCGGGAGATACGTGGCTTGTATACGTTTAATGTCTTTACTACATCTTAAATTGACCGCTAAAGCTTCCATCATTATTACAAAACGAAAATGAGCGATTGGATCTCCCTGCCTTACTGATCTCTCCAGCTCAATTGGAGGGGCTAGGTTACCGTTGATCATTACCCTAGTTGTAGCATTTGAGTGTAGGATCTGTACCCATCTTCGAAAGCTAGCCCCAAAGTTGAATTTTTCGAGACATTTGTCTAGAAAAAAACAGTGAACATGATCATAGGCCTTTTCAAAGTCTATAAAGATGAAGGTCGCGTTATGTTTGGATTGTCTTGAGAGCTTGACTAATTCATTAACGAGTAGGATGTTGTCTTGAATATTTCTTCCTTCTATAAAGCCCGTTTGCGTCGGATGAATGATATCAGTAATGATATTTGTCAAGCGGTTTGCAAGTGCCTTTGCTGCCAGCTTATAAACTACTGTGAGTAACGTAATCGGTCTATAATTACGGATATTTGTCTTATCGCCTTTTGTGTATAGTAATGTCAACACCCCTTGTCCTACTATTTCCCCCATCTTGCCAGTGACCCAGGCCGCTTCGTAGTAGTCCATGAGGTCTTGAGAGAGATGATCCCACATGACTTCCCAAAACTCTTTTGGTAAGTCGTCAATCCCTGGGGTTTTTTCCTCTTCCATCATCATGAGGGCTGTCCAGATTCTTCCTTTGTCAACGGCATGTTAAGCATTGTTCTTTGTGTTCTGTTAGAGATCTGGTCATGGGTTTGAGGAAGTCCTCTACCTCCTTTTCCCTCTGCTCATGTGGTTGATTTTTACATCATGATGTAAAGAGGGATTTATAATAATCCCTTGCTATTCTGGTGCATTCCGCTGTCGAAGTAGTTAGCGTTTGTTGATTCTTTTGGGGGTCAGAGAAAGCTTCGATGATGGACCTACTAGTTTTTGCCTTGGCCATGGCGAAAAATCTAGCGTCCATTACCCCTTCCGTGTTATGTTTTTTCATCTTGCCTCTGATTCTGACCCCATGCCATCTATGTTCCATGTGTTCAAGTAGTTTAGACTCTAAATTGCTGATTTCTTTAGCAACCTCTTCCAAGTCAGGATTGCTCTCATTTTCTTTTTGCTGTTGCTGCAGTTGGTGTATCTGTTTTTGCAGATTGATCTCCTCTAGATGGCGTTGCTCAGCTAGTATTTTAAAATATTCATTACATTTCCTGCCCAAGAATATCAGACCGCTGTTGAACCATCTTATATCATCTTTAATTTGGTCTCTCTGTTCTTTCCAAAATGACCAAACATCTTGTAGATATACTTTAAATCGATCTATACTAAGGTGGGAGGTATTCAATTTATAGAATCCTCGACCTTGATCTGTTTTTTTCCTGAAAGAGAGTACTACTGCATTCATTGCATGATCAAGGCCTGGAAAGACACTGTGAGGGAAATTTTTTGTTGTTTGTAGTGCACCTTCCAACTCGTCTGATAAAAGTATTAGATCTATACGAGACTTTGAGGCTTTCGTTGTTTGACTCTTTCTAAAGCATGTGTAAGTGCGTTTCGTGGGGTATAGTCGTTTGCATGCATCAAAAAGGTTGAGAGATTGACAAAGACCTTCAATAATTTGCTCATCCATTTCGATGTATGACGGGCACGGAGAAGGAATTTGCCATCGATCCAATTGTCTATTTGGTGCTGCATTGAAATCTCCCGCTATTATGATGGGGATACCAACCGGGAGGCACCCTTTTATTGATTCAAAGAAGCGTCTTCTTTCCCTAGGATCATTTGGTCCGTATACATTAAATATTGTTACCACATTTATCTCCAACATTGCCAAGAGATATACCCATCTCCCCTCTTCTTTGTCAACCTCCCAGTAAAGAGGTTCAATCCTAGAGTCGAGGGGGAGCCAGATAGCTACCCCTGCGCTACCTGGACTAGGAGCATGAGCCCTGAAGGCTTGATGTGGCCATGTCTGTTTATGTATATGATGATAGTCAACATTATCCATTAGATGTGTTTCTTGTATACAGATAGCATCAGGCCATTGTCTACCTCCTACACCTTTGATTTGATCATAGATTGCCTGTCTTTTTTGCTGCTTGGCCGAAGCCAAGCCGTTTACATTGAGTGACCGCAAGTCTAGATCTGTTGCTCTCTTTAGCAATTGCCACTCTTTATCCCTATTGTACAACACATCCAATACATTCAAAGCCGCCATGGCCCCCCTTTTTACTATCTGTAACCCGCCTCCTCTTGTACAATTTATTTCTGATTCAAGAGGCAACCAGTGGCCTGAGTCTAATTTACCCCCCTGTTCTAATAGCATATGTCCATTTTTGAGAATGCGGGAGAGTAAAATTTTGACGTCATCCTCTGACCAGAAGCCCCCTGCCTTAACCTTCAGTTGCTGAAGTTCAGCCAGCATCGATTGAGAGAATCAGCGCAAGTGGACTGCACGTGGGTGTTCATATATGAGGAACACATCTGTGGCCGACACTCTGCACGCATCAGTGGAAAGGATAAGCACCGCACATCCCCCTGGTGGGAGCTGTTCTTGAATAACTTTTACAATCTCAGTTTTGAAACGTGCTTCCCCTGTCATTCTTCCTAGCAGTGACGGTAGCATACCTGCTGGGGTCCCATGCACTGATACTTCTCCATGTGTAGATCCCTCTGGCTCTGACAATCCCACCTCCCATATCCCCTCTTTCAGTCTCACCGGTAGAATTAGTATCCCTCTCTTAGATAATGTCTGCTCCGGATACCCTTCTGCTAATAGAAGGTGTAGTTTCTGCCTCTTGCTTATTAGTGTTCCTTCGAGTGGGACTAGAGGTGGACACTGGTACAATTTTCGCTGCCCTATCGTCTGCAGATGCATACTTGGAGGGTCCTCTCTCTCGTCCGAATTCCCATTTTTGTGTGTTGGGCCCTCCTTGTTCTTTTCTGATTGTTCTTCACAATCTGCTAATAGAGTAGCTTGCTGTACTGCTGTAGCTTGCCCACCTTGCAGGCCCTCCGTCCCAAAATTATTTATATTATTACTTTCTTCCAGAATGGTAGCGGCCTCAAGATGCTGTGCAGAAACAACTGTGTACTCAATTTCTTTGTCAGGCACAGTCTTTTGCTGCTCTTTTTGAGATTGTGAAAGGAGCATGTACTTCCGTTCCCCTGTAAGCTCTGAGATTACTTCTTGGATGTTGTAGGGTATCTTGTCTTCTACTGGGGCACGTGGTGGTTCATTCTCCTCAATGAGGATCCACTTAACCAGTTTGTTATCCCCCAGACTTTCCTCTTTTTGTGACTCTTCTCCCCTCCCCTCATCCCTTCCTACCTCTCTCTCCCCCTCTTCTGTTGTTAAGTCCACTTGTGGTTCCTTCCCTTCCATCATTTCCATCAATTCCATTGGTTTTTCCCCTCCACCAGGTACCCCACTGTTCTGTTCCAGCCCCCTTTTCTGATCTCGGCGCCCCACAGCCCATGTTGTTTCCTGATCTCCCCGCCTTTCTCCCTCCTCACCCTCTTTCCGACGTCTTTGCATCTCATTAGCCAGCGCTGCCTGTCTCCCCTGAGTGTCTGTGGTTACAATCAATCTTTGTAGATGGTCTGATGGGCTCAGTTGTTTTGTCGTTGTTAGTGCTGTGTAGTGCTCTGTTATTTGTTGGTTTACCCCGGCCTGTGCTGTTACCATGTTATCCTTTGAATTCTCTGTTCCAGGCTCCGTGGAGGATAAAAAGTTTTTCAAAAATTTTATCCCTTCATTTACCGCTCCCAGACCTTTAATAACAACGGAGTTCTCGGTGCTCAATCCCATACTGCTACTCAGAGTTTTATCTGAGCTCTTTGCTGTTGGCCTGGGAGTCATTTCCTCCAGGTGAGTTGGGCTGTTGTCCACATCCATTTGCTCTGAGTTATGCTGTGTACTTCTCAGTGTTACCATTTGAGCACTTTCCCCACCTTCCCCCCCTTGGCTCAACGACATTTGGTTGTCTGAACCTGTTGGATGGTGATCCAGAGAGGGTTGGAACCGTATGGCCACGATTGGTAACAACCGATGACACATCTGCTGCCAGCTCACCCCCTCTGGCGGACCTTTTTCAAGTGCCTTTCAGAGGCTTGGGCTGGTCTCTAAGAGAGGGACCAGTTGTCTATACGTACTGTCCCAAAATTCTTCCGAATGCCCCCTGGAATTTCACTCTAAGATTTTCCAGAAGCCATTCTGCAACATTCTGGAGGTCTGAGACATGTTTCTTAGCCTGGGGGGGTGCTCTTGGAACTGGATCAAGTTCCATTGGCTGGGCACCGAAAGCATCCTTCAGCGGGTCTATGTCCATTGGTTCCGGATCTGGTTCACTGCTCGAACCCCTCGAGGATGCCTCCGACTCTGCCTCCTTGTTCTTTTCTTTAACATTTTTGTTCCCAAGAGCCATTTGAGCCTGTGGGCCTGGTCTTATTGGCTGCTGCTCTTTCTGATCATTTTTTCCCCCCTCCTCCTCTCCCATTCCTTTGCTCAGGGGACTAAACCGGTTGCCGGTCGGGATATAGTGAACTGCATTTGGTCCAAAACGACCCCCTTGCTGTTTTGTCTTCGCTGGTTCATTTGAATGCTTGTTTTTGTTTCCAACTCCTTCCCCTCCTCCTTTCTCCCCTGGGGGAGATGGGGGTTTGACTTTGAGAGGCTGGTGTGAGCGGGAGTTGTGTCCAGGGGGCTGCTGCATTGGAGGCTTCCATTCTACCGGAGGTCTTGATGACCGATGGCGATCCCCCCTTCCTTCCCAAATCCATCCACTTGGTTGGCCACCTGGTGTGAGATCTTCCACGTACACCCACCCCTCATAGCCCGGGATATTGGGCAGCCATCTGTTTGGCCTGAGGGGGTCCATTTTCAGCGAGCCGTCGGTACCCGCTGTCTGCTTGGGATGTTGTGGACATGCCAGCTCAGTGCAGAGGTGGCCATAGGCCCTGCACTTGTAGCACCAAGGTCTGAACTTGTGTGCTGTATGGATTTGGTACAGCCTTCCTCCCATCTTGAATGGGATGATATCGTCCAAGAAAAAAGGCTGATCTTTAGGGAGGTCTAGTGCCATCATCACATAGTCATCCCTTTTGGCCACGTACGTTGGTAGTGGATCTATAAAGTCTACAATCTTGTACCGTTGGCCGAAATCGTGAATAAAAGCTGCCTGTACCTCTACCGGTATGTGTCTCAAATCTACCCAGTAATAGTCTCTCATCAGTTGATCTCTTTTCTCCTCGGGTCCTATCTTTTTCGGTAGCCATGGATAGATACGAACATCAGAACGATCCCACTGTAGCTTTTTCCACTCATCCATTTTGCGTTTATCTTGTTCGAACAGACTGAGCACAATGAAGACTGTTGTCGACACAGGCTGTATCAGGAAGAATTACTGTATCGCCTCCGGGCTATCTTTCATCGATTCCAACCTTTTGCAAATCCATTTAATTTTGTCATTTACTGACCTATACGCACAGTCGTCGTAGAAAATCCAATTGCTAGCATGCTTGGTGTAGACTGTGTCTCTTTGTGCTAGTTTGTCTGCTGGATAGACTTTCATCAATGTCTTTCTTCCTCCCTGGTCTACTATCTTATGTTCTGAGGGGAGGAGAAATATGCACGTGCAGATGTCAAATTTCTCAGGGGGACTTGCAATTCCTCTGCTGGAAGGCCATTCTCACTAACTGAGAGTCTCGGAATGATTAAAGTATTTTCTTCAAGAGTTTCTCTAACTCGCTTTGCCCAAGAGGGTTGCCCAGATGTTTGTGAGGATTGAGGGGCCTGCGAGCTCTGAGAGGCCTGCGAGGACTGTGTTCTTTGTTGCGTCTGTCTGCATCCTTCAGCCTTCTTTTCTTCTTCCATTAACACCTCCCCCTCTCCCTCCCCCTCCCCCATTATCAGGTCCAAAGCTGGGGAGGTTGCCCCTTGCTGTTCTGTTGATGATTGACCTTCTGTTGTGACAGGAGTGGTGTTCCTGCGCTGGGGTAGGGATCAGGGTTGGGGGGGGGAGGAGAGATGACCCAAGCGTGTTGCCCAGTTCTTTCCTAGCAGAACCCAAGACCAGGGTCCTGCCATCCTGGACATTCTGTGCTGGATCAATCTGCATTGCAGCCACAGTACCCCCCACCACTGATCTTACCGTGTTCATTTTCTTGTCTATATTTGAGGTCATGGGTCTTGCATAGGGATTGGGTCCCAGCTGTCGAAACATGTTGTGGCGCATTGCGCCTTGATAGAAAATGAGAGGACCCGTTCCCTTCATCTTTGCATACCCAAGTCTCATTTCAGTTCTGAAGTGTGGGCTCGAAATCCGGATTAGACAAAAGGAAAAAGAAAAAACTGCAGCACCTACTTTAACGATGAAAATTAGACCAAATCCTCCCTCTGTTTCGTATTATTGTATATCTCTCTCTCTCTCTCTTTTTTTTTTTTTTTTGCTGTATTATTTTTTGTGTTAGTCAAGAGGCCTGCCTAGTACTACGCCGCTGATGACCCTCCGGGGGATGTATGGATGATGGTCCTCAGAGGGAGTATTGAATAGGTGGTACGCAGATAAGGAGGATGCAGAAAGTGAGGGATGGGGAGCTGTGGACAGGGAAATGAGAAGGGGGCTAGGGGAAAAGAGAGAAAAGATGGAAAATGTAAAAAAAAGAATAGCGTGGGTTAGGGGAAAGATCTGGCGACAGTTTGATTGAGCAGAAACTCGGTGGAAGGGGAGCGAGGAAGAGGGTGAGATAGCACTGGGGAAAGCGTGGGGAAAAGAGGGGGGCAGAGAGCGCTGAGAGGATGCACCAAGTGAGGGGGGGGGGGGGGGGGAAGTGGACAGATAGATGAGGAGGATATAGGGGGATTGTGGAGAGAAAGGAAATACCGTAGGTTATGGGAAGGATGTAGCTAGAAGGTGAGCGAGAGGAAACTCGGCAGAGAGGGAGCGAGGTAAAGAGGAGGGGAGGGGAGGGGAGGAGTGGGGGGGGAGGGAAGGGGAGGAGTAGGGGGGGAGGGGAGGAGAGGAGTGGGGTAGCGCTGGGGCAGTCGTTATGGAAAAGAGGAGGTAAGAGAGCGTCGCGAGGAGTATGTCAAAGTAGGGTAAAGAATGGGTAAAGTAAGGGGGGAGACAAAACATGTACACTATACTGCTAAGAAAGGAGGGAGGTAGCGGGGGGGAGAGAACCGGGAATAGAATGAGAAGGAGAAAGAAATGGTATGTAAGGAGGGGTAAAGCGAAGAGGAGAGAGAGAGAGAGATAGATAGAGGGGAGGAAGAGTGGACGGTGGAAATACTGAGAGGGAGGTGAAGAGAAGAAGTGTCTTCGTCTCGGATCTAATGCCTATTTGGCGAAACCAAGTATTTGTACTTATAGAATACAGTCTATCAATACCTTCTATCAATGCAATAATGTGATTGCTGCTGCTTGTAGATTATAGTCTATTAGTCCAATAATGTGGATCTTTCCCCAGAAAATAAGCCTTTTTTCTTCTATCAATCTTACAGTTTTAGTCCTGACCAGATTAATCTGTACGATTGATTGTCTTCAGGGTCTAACTGACTGTATTTTTCTCTTCTTCCTTTTTTTTTTTTTTTTTTTTTTTTTTTTTTTTTTTTTTTTTTTTGGCGCTGGCTTTTTTTTTATGAGCTGTGAGGCCACAAGGGGATAGGATAGGAGAGAGAGAGGAAGGGGCTAAAGGCGGAGGAAGGGTGGGGGAATGAATCACACCTAGATCGAGTCATCGTCTCTCTTTAGTGACCCGTCCATCCTTGAGTGATCCTCCTCTCCAGTCCCTCTGATGTCGGAGCCGATCCTTCCTTCGATCCTACACGGAATTTTTTGTCAGTCGTCAATTTCTCCCCCCTGCTCCTCCTTTCTCCGATCTCACAATCGTCCTTCCTCTAAGATCTCCTTTTTTTGTAACATTCTCAGAAAACCTTTCCCCTTTCCATAACTGCGTTTACCTCTTTCTAAGAATAGGAACGCCCGTCACACAATGTTCATATCCCTATGTTACATCTTCGACGCCACACGGGTCCTACCGGACCCGACTTAGGGCTAGAGGGACACATCAGGGCCTAAAGGCCCGACCTTGGGGGATAACAGGCCGAAAGGCCACGACTTGGACCCGACTACGGACCAGGCCCAAATGACATTTCGTCTTTGGGCCTGACGGCGCCGTTTGAGGCTGCCGCTCTCCGGTTGGACCTGAATCGTCGATCTGGACGGTTCAGCCCCAACCAAGGCCTCGCAGCAGTGAGGCCGGTCCTCTTCGAACCAGTACTTAGTACTGGTCCGGCCTCACTTCGAGGCATCGACCTACCGGCATTCTACCGGTACGATATGGTACAGCGCGATACAGCGCTGGCGCTAAGTTTAGCGCAGGAGCATCGAGGAGCAGCAGCGCAGCATTAGCGCAGCAGCAGCGGCGACTGGGTGTGCCGGCGGCCATAGCCGCCTGAGGTATCGGGAGTCGGAGGCCTCTCTCCTCCCTCCCCTCGCCAGTCCCCTCTCTCTCTCTCTCTCCTCCTCGGCTCCTTCTTCTTCTTCTTCTTCTTCTTCTTCTTCTTCTCCTTTTTCTTCTTCCCCTCTTCAGACTCCATCTTTTTCTTCTTCTTCTTCAGATTGGAGACTTATACTAGTTGGACAGAGATCAGTATTGGACTTCGGTGGTATGAGACTGTGGTACTTACCGGATTGGAGACTTGGAGATTGTTGGGGTTGATACTCGGCTGCATCACAGTTCRGACACCGGTTACATTTGGACTCTGTACCTCCGACATTGGTGACCTATTGTCCTCGACATTTTGATCTTGTTGGATGACATTTTGGACTACCATATCGGTGACCTATCAGATTCTATCTCGGTGACCTTCGGTGCTGTCTACCTCCCCCACCTCCTTCGTCTCTCCTCCCACCTCTCATCTGTGTATGCATGTACGAGGTCTGGGCATCGTCTATGCTTGGCCCAAACCCCACCATCTCACGATTGTATGTGTGTGGAGTGATTCTTGAGTCAGTCTGTGTGAGTCAGTCTATGTGAGTCAGTCCGTTTATCAGACTTCCGCTGCATATATGCTCATCCTACATTGGTTGATCTTTGGTTCTGCCCATACTCATTGAAGTATGTAACACCCTATCTGCACTGCTAACTTTCGTCAATGACTTCATCAGCTTGTTACGAGCTCGTGTAAAACGGCTGACTAGCTATCTACGTAATCTCTCACTCCAGCCTTCTTTATCTCCCACCATTCTTTTTATGACTCGTCAGCTTTTGCTGACCAGCAGATAATGTCTGACTCTTGATCACCTTCACGTCGTCACCTGCTTGCCCAGTTTACAAATGTAGACTGTCAGGTAGGGTTAGGTGTCGAATCTGATGCTGTCGCTCTATTTCATTGCCGATAGTGACTTCTCTCTCCTGTCTTCATAATCTCCCACCAAATTGCATCAATCCCTTTTTGCGAAGTCAGCTACTATTCCTCTGTTGATCTCCTCAGCGGTTTCTCGCCCTCCACAATGCATTAACACTGGCCGATAAGCCAGCAATTGTAGTCTGTCGAGCGGGTTGAATTTTGATGCTCTCGATCTGTTTGGTATCTGATAGTGACATAGACTGTGCACACACTTTAACTTTCTAAAGGCTTACTCCGCTCATCTCCTGCGGCATTGGCGCTAGCCAATACTCATGCGGTCAACCACAGCCCTCAAATTTGCTGTGACCAAGGAGCATTGCATGCGGGATCCTCACCATCTCCTGGTGTCTAGGATCTGCTCGGCTGCCACTTCAGCCTGTGACGTGGCACGAGCAAGTGCCCTTTTCCAGTCGCGCGTGCGCTAAGCGCTTCTCTAGAGAATCAGAGTGTAGTCATACTAGTCAATCCCTTCTTCTGAACATAGCGCACCATCATCGTGAAGTTACATGAACATATGCAGACCCTGTTCCGGTCCAAATACAGACATGATGCTGGGGAATTGTGATTGGGAGAAGAAGGTCGTCAGAAACTGGAAACGTCCTTGGAAGTTGAAACGCACCTAGTTCACCACCATTACCCTCCTGAGGCGTCACAGGCGGCCCACCTTTTTTTTTTTTTTTTTTTTTTTTTTGAGCCGACCTCCTCCACCACACAATGGACACCTTCCTCAACTCTTCCTCCTCTCACGACGATCCGACCCCTTCCACCCATAGTTCACAAGAGGAGGAATAGCAGAAATCAGGTCAACTCACCAATCCTCTGCCCTCACCCAATAAGCGCAGCACCAACCCCACAAACCTCTTACCTCTCTCCGGCAAGACTTATAACAGCTAAGCCACCATCTCAGCTGCGGCTATGCCCTAAGCCAATCCCACTAGCTAGCCCTCCTCACCAGCAGGACGCAATTTCACCAACCATAAACTATCCCCCCCAACAGAGGTACTGCACATCCTCAAAACACCTGGCCCGCAAACAGCAACAAAAGAGGTGGGTACAATCTCCTAAACCCACCCAATCGAAAATTCCACAAGACACAAAATTCGAATTCAAATTCAGAAAACTCCTGTTTACCTAGCCCAAAGTAAGATTAGACAATAGGGATCCAATCAGTATCTCCATTAGAACATGAATCGTAATATCGAATTTCAACTCCATAAGGCTCACACTCCAAAACATCATCCTCCAGCCACGCTCTCGAATACACTCGCTCCTCAACACCCCCCTCTGTTCTTCCCTGCCCATGCTATAGGGAGCCACCATCTCCCATCAGCCTCAGTTCCGAACAGGCCCCCCTTGGACACCCCATGCTCCCTCAATGAAACACAATCCCCCCTAGAGTATCTCATCGTAGAGCAGAAGTTCCCCCCACACCCTGTCCCACCGTCAAGTGGCACAGCCCACCAATCCCTCCTCTTGGTGACAGCAAATGCAATCAGCACTACTCCTTGTCCTCTTCCCCAACCGCTGTGGTTGATCCGACCCAAAGACCAGCCCAGCCTAGAAGAGAACTAACCCTTTATGCTATGCTGAGATCAAACGTGAAAAGTATTGTAAGTTCAAAGAGTAAAGTAAAAAGGATTATCCTACAACTAAGAAAATCAGAATACAACCAGAGTACAAATTACTTCAATTCTCCAATTAGGGGATCAAATACAGGACTAAAAAATAGACATGTATAATCCAGAGCAACATAGGAATGATAGATTTTCATATCCAAGAAGGATTTTCGAATCGATTCTCAAACCACGGTTTGAGAATCATTTAGCAAAAAAAGATTGGCCCGTTTTTAAGAAAATGTGTAGGAATTTACTAGGAAATCAATTCCAAATCCTACTTGGGAATTTTACAACAGAATCGAAATTATTTAAAGACAAAAGGGAAAAATTTAAGTTGTCAAACTGGGCCACCCTAAGTGAAGCTCAAGGCCTCGATGAGCCCTACTGGGCCCTGTTCTCAGCAAAATTGGCCGCCCTAAGTGAAGGCAGGCATGCCCAGGCCCTGCCTGCCTTTTTCCAAATGTATCTGAGGCAGGCCCTGGGCTAGACACGGGGCATGAAACTGCACGCAGGCCTCTGGCAGTTGGACACGGGTAACCACCCCAGGCCCTGTGCCTGATTCCCTTGGACCAGGGATCAGCCACTTGGGGCCTACCAGAAGCTTCTGGGCAGGGGCCCAGCGCAGCCAGGCAGCACGCAGCAGGCAGGCCACTTCCATATAGAAAAGTGCCTGCCTCCACATTGGGCATTCGGGCACTTGTTACATGCTGCGCAGGCGCTGCTGCGCTACTGGCAGGCAAGCGCCCACGCGCTCACGGGTGAGCACGATACACGCAGGCAGCCATAGCCCAGCTGGCCGGCAAGGTGCTGGATGGGGCGCATGGTGGTCCTTGGGTGCACGTGGCATCTGTGTGGGGGATCTAGGTTGTGAGTGTGAGACATACCTGGTGCTTGAGGCGAACGGCATTTGCCGAGATCTGCTCGCACTTCGGGGAGCTGTTGACGTCACCAGCGGCATTGTAGATAGGCTAGATAGGATCTGCCATTTGTAGTCTGGGCGCCCAGCGCCAGATAGGAAGTCGACATTGGTTCATTGTTGATGATGATGAGACTATTCCAACATTGTCACGTGTGAGCTTTTGCTGTGCTCTTATTTTGGTGGAACTCGAGTTACAATTCTGCTTTTGGTTCGAGGTCACGACTATCTGGTTTCATGTATGATGCTGCTTGGTTTCTGGAATTCGCTATTGCTCATTTTCCTTGCAGTTGCATAGCTGCCGACCGCCGACCCCGACCACCGACTGTTTTGCAGCCGACCAGTAGGCCCAACCGGTCGGCGGTCTGCCGACCAGTCAGAAAACAGCCATCCACTAATTCTTTTTCAGATCTGAGTTGGAAGCTGTACTGCGCTCGCTGAGTACAGCCCAAATCCGCAGAGAAACTTTTGGGGAGGGGGGGTGGGGTGTATAGGGGGGATATAGGGGGGT
>BFEA01000118.1:1072902-1086157 GCA_003427395.1 Chara braunii
ATCGGGGCTCGACAAAATTCGAAAAAGACTCAAAAGAAAAATTCAAAAGAAGGACGCAATTTCCCGCGCGATGTCCGCGCCCAAAAGATCGAAACTGAAACAAAAGAAACGGCGTCAACATTTATTAATCGCGCCCGGTGGCGCACCAGTCATCCAGCCGACCAATCAATCAACCGGCCTCCCAGGACACACCCAACTCCGAACCCAGCCATTCGAAAAGAGGCGACGAAAAAGACTAAAAAGCGAGGACACTGATGCAATTTTCCCACCGATCCCGATCTCCTGTAATTGGCCCAATCTTCCCAGCTTAGGACCCCTCGTTGCAACCGCGCAGAAAATCGCGCGTTACAGAAAGTGGTTCGTCACATATGTGACTCCCAGGGGGTTCCAATATTAGCAAGCTCCTGCCTGCTTGTTGACACGTGTCGATTTCTCTAATCGATTGACACGCGGAGCACTTCCTTCTATGCCACTTACCGTTCGATTGCGTGGGGACGTCATCCTACGTGGCAACACTGCTCTTCTACTAGTTCCTCAGATTGGGCTCTCGACGGTTCAAGGACGGGATCTTTCTCGTGTCGTCGCCGCGACACGCGTCCATTACCTGCTGCATCAGTAATTAACCGGGAGGGGGAAAGGAAGTCGGTACATGGCGGCATGGCGGGGTGGAGGGTTTATGGGTAGCGGGGGTAGGAAACTTTCCATTCCGGCTACAGTCTCCGGGAGCTCCTGGTAACGAACAAGGCGATGGAAACAGGGGAATCGATTGCCAGTGCGAGGGAGGGACGCGAGATAATCGGGGTAGAGGGTGGTAAAAGTTCGGAAGAGCGCCGCGTGGAAACGATCGCGATCTTCGCATGCGGGGATGGTCCCCGTTATCACGCAATAAACCTCAATCATATTGTGGCCTCGCCACGCGGCACTGAGGAGCAAGGCATGGAGACAAAAGGCCGGGACGGTGCATCGGAGGGAGGGATGGGGATGCACTACTACAGCGAGGCGAGCGGCGTAGAAGTGACGGAAGGTACTGCGGGGGAACGGATTGGAGGGGAACGTGACGGGGGTGGTGAGCTGGCGGAGGGTGAGGTAGTCAAGGGGACGGCGAGAGAGTAATCGGGGACGAAGGCCGATCGCCCGTATCGGTACGTCGGCGAACTGGGGGACGAGTTGGGGAGGAGGGGGATCGGCTCCGTCGCCGTGCTGATGGGGCCGGAGTCGTGGCCGCGAGGTCGCCATCTTCAGGTCGGGGAGGCTCCGGATCTCGGTTCGGGTCCTCACGGATCTGCAGACTTGCTGCGCTGGCGAGCTCTAACTCCTTCCCGGCCGCGATCTCTTCTCTTTTGCAGGCTGCCTCGGGATCCTCAACCTCTGTACCTGTGCGCAGCGCTTTTTCCGGCACGGCTTCCCACTCCGACCCAACAGATTTGTCTTCGTGCTCCTCTTCTCCTTCCTCGTCTTCTTCTTCTTCTTCTTCACTCTGTTCCCCCTCGCTATGCTCGCTATAACTTCCTTCTTCGGGGGTTTCATCTTCTTCTCCGAGCACTTCGTCGCTATCCCCGCCTTCGTCCAGCCCGTCTTCGTCTTCGTCACTCCCGGTGCTCTCCTCCTCCTCCTCCTCTTCCCGAATGGCAGAAAACTGCTCCCTCGTAGGGTGCCTGAAGAAGGCAGGATCGCGAATCGTCCGGGGATCCAAATATTGTTGCTGCGACGGCGGGATGCGTTCCGCGGCTCCCTCTATGCAAGCCGACCACTGAAGATGAGGTGTCAAGGTGCGAGAAAGAACATGGCCACAGCCATTTCGTCAAAACGGACATATTATATTTTTTGAATGAAATCAAAACTGACTTTTTTTGCCAAAATCCGGTCGGAATTTTTTGCTCCTGGGGGTCCGGCGTTTTTGTATCTGGTCTCAACCATAGACCAGATACATGTACGGGGTCCGGCGTTTTGGGAGCGCCGGATCCCCAGGAGCAAAAAATTCCGACCGGATTTTGACAAAAAAAGTCAGTTTTGATTTCGTTCAAAAAATATAATATGTCCGTTTTGACGAAATGGCTGTTTGGGGAACTGGGTGCTCGTCGTCTTGCGAGATGATGTCAAGAGGGAGATCGTCCGCCAGCTGCGCTACCGGGATCGTGAGCTCTTGCGCGATAAGTTCCTGGTGGCCGGGCCGCACTGTACCGAATAAGAACGCGAGAAGCTCTCCCTCCACGTTGGTGCGCCGGGCCTAGATAAACAGCAACTCCAGGCGCTCTATGCAAGGCGGGTGCGCTTCGTCCTCGATCCATATCAGCCGTACTTCAACCAGGCACAGGGAAAGCTCGATGAAGTCCTCGCGCCACAGGATCCAATGGGGAGGATGAAGAAGGGGGACAGCAAGGGGCTTTAGAGAATAGGAAAGGCGAGGATGAATGTCGGACTGCCAGAAGGTGGGGAAGGTGGAGGGGAGATAAAAAACGGAGATCGGAGAGAGACTCATTGGGGACGGGGGAAGGGAACGAGGACAGGGAGATCTGTCGGCGGATCGCCCTGATACATCCGACGACCGTTGTATTCGATCGCTCGCGTCGTTGCGACCGTATCCCCGGGACGAGCCAGAAGATGGGTCCACTCGGCGACCAGGTTGTTTGCCCACGCACGCAGCGACGCTTTGACCACTGAATGTCGTAGGGGAAGGAGCGTGGAGAGATCGCCACGGAAGTTGATGACGACCGATATGCGGCTGACACCTCGCACCGCCCGCTGATGAACAGCCACTGCTTCGGCCAGTACCACTGCGTCTAGCCGGCCCTCGATTCTGAACACCGCCGCTGTGTACACGCCTTCCGTGCAGAAGAAGTGTGCAAGCCGACGAAGGTCTGGACTGAGGCAGGGATGATAGACCTACTTCGCTGAAGGCTCTCTCCTCCAGAAAACTAGTGGCGATGGCGACGGTGACGGGGAGGCAGAGAGAGAGCGAGAGGAAGAGGGAGATGTCGGAGAGGCAGAGTCGTCGCCCTCGGCTTCCTCAGAGAGAGAAAAGGAGGGAGAAGGAGACGGAGCAGAGGGGAGGAGGCGAAGATAGGGCACGTGGCGTGTGATCGGACGAGCCGATCGGCTGCCAGAGACCTCGAGGGCGAGATGCACGGTATCCACGCCGTTAGGCCCGAGCTCGATCACACGATATCGCCCGAAGAATCGTGGCGCTAGCTTACCCTGGCGAGCACATTTTCTTATCTGCACCACGTCCCCCAATTTGTACTGGGTCCGTGGACTTGCATTCCCATTTCGGGCCTCGTAGCTTCGGACCCGTCGGCCTTGGGCTAGTTCGGTCATTTTCTGTCCTTTTCGGGCTAACCTGGGCAGTGACCGCTTCATTAGCTCTAGGTGCCGTTTGGCCTTGTCTCGGGCCATGGCCCTGGTGGGCCGTCGATTCAATGTAGACTCATCCGGGAGGCTTGGTATCGAAACGCAAGCGACGCTATTGGTCCTTAATTGGAAGGGGCTAAGCCCCGTCGATTCGTGGGGCGTTCCACGATGGACCGCCAGGATGTGATCGACGACATCGGGCCAGGGCCTCGGATCCCGTGCCGCGATGTTTCGTCGCAATGCTGTCTTTATCACCCGGTTAGCGTTTTCGACCAATCCATTGGATTGTGACATGTGGGGTGCATTGTTCTGTATGGCGACGCCATGTATGACCAGATTCCTTAACACTTCCCCTCTGAATTCAGCCCCGTTGTCGGTTAGGAGCTCTTCCGTATCCTGATGCATCCCAAGGAAACGGTTGACATATCTCGCGATATTCAAGGCTTGCCGCGTGCGACAAGGATACGCCTCGATCCATTTCGAGAAATGGTCGACAAATACCAATAAGACCGAATATTCGCAACTATTAGGGCCAGGGGGCACCACTATGTCGGTAGTGTCCATACTCACTCTTTGAAAAGGCCGTTCAACAACCGTGGGCACTATCGATCTTGGTGGTTGAATCGGCGCTTTATCTGCGGCGCAGACTTGACAATTGGCGACGATGTACTTCACATCGTCGCGGATATTGGACCAGTACCACTCATTTTTGTCGATCGCAGACTCCGTGATTCGTACGGCAAAATGGGTCGCAGTTTCCTCGTGGGCTGTCTTAACCCAGTCATACCGCATGAACGGATACGGTACCACCATCCAAATCCCACTGCCGTCCGTTTTCCGTTTTTCTAATCTACCTTCTATCCAACAATAATCCCGAGCCCTTTCGTTGACCCTCCTCTGATCTTCCTTGGTGAAATCCTGGAGGGGGTTACCTACTAGCGTGGCAATTAAGGCAATATCAATCCAAACTTCGGCCCTTCTAAACTTCCGGGTCTTTTCCAACCCTTCTGGCGTGGCATCCAAAAAGCGAACCTCGGTCAGAATCTTGTCGGTCCGGCACAAGGGGCATAACCACGGTTTACTGTCGTTTCTGTACTGGATGCACGAGCCATGGGCTCGTGCGACACACTGTCGGCAATCTATCCAGTCTGCATACCCTTCCCCGTTAGGACACATGGAGACCGAATATACGCGGGAAATGGCTTCGCAAAAATAGCAAAATTTGTCAGGCAGGGAGAGGAGAGACGAAGAGGAAGGGGGAGAGAGAGGGGTAGTGGGGTTACCTCCATCACCCATCGCCACCGTTTTGCTTCTTGCCACGTGGAAGAACTGCCACCTGTCCGTATTTCGGCTCGTTGGTCAAGTCTGGCTCCTTCCACGGTGTAATTTCCTCGCCCTTGGGTACCTTGGCAGGTCGATGCAGACATGTCAGTCCGTCCGCGTTGCCGTGTCGCTCTGTCTTTCGATGGACAATATCGGAGTCGTATTCTTGCAATCGTACCGCCCAACGGCCAATCATCCCCATGTAGTTGGTGAGCTTCTTCAAGGCGAGCAGGGGCTCGTGATCCGCTACGAGGCGAAACTTCTGTCCTTAAAGATACGGATGGAAGTGTTGGATTCCCCAAACTACCGCATAACATTCGCCTTGAGGTGTCGAGTCATTCCTTCGTTCGTCCGGTACGGTGCGTGACGCGTATTCGATGACATGTTCACGACCATCGTTCCCCTTCTGCGCTAGAATAGCGGAAATAGCCTCCAGTTGCCAGTCCGTGATGAGAATGAACTGCTTCGAGGGGTCCGGCCGAATCAAAATAGGGGCCGTCGCCAGAGCGTCCTTGAGGGTTGCAAAGGCCTGCTGGCACTCCGCCAGAGGTCGTCAAACCAGTGTTTTATCCCACCCACATCCAACCCAGTCCAAGCCTTGATATGTTATATCTACCCGCACCCAGTGCCACCAATGTAAAGAAAAATTATTTTACCCTGACCCAGCCCACCCAAGCTAATGAAACATTTTCGTACCCGTACCCAGCCCACCCAGAATCTGCAGTGGAACCCTTACCCCTACCCAGCCACACCCACCCCTAGATTTAATCCACCCGCATCCGCCCGCACCTGCGAGCAATTTTCATCCACCCGTGCCYGACCRTACCCATGCCCAAAGTTTACCACCCAGCATGCCCTTCTTACTCTCMACATACACAAYGGACAAAAAATATGGCAATGTATCTATCCATGTTCTAGCGGGCGATTTAGTCTCATTGAGCACATTTGGAGACTACTGGAGCGAGGCCCGTTGCTAGGCCACGCCTATTTTGCACATTTCGAGAGTAGCGGAAAAAAAAAACAACCAGGCCTAATTCCTACTATTGGTAGGACCAGACTTGAATACCTGGGGAGGCTGGGAATAAAAAATGGAGGGTGCAGGCCAAATACATAATGCCTCATGACCCTAATACAACCTACATGTCCTATACTAGCCTAGTATACAGTCCTACAGACTTCGGGTCACCCGGGCGAAACCTCTACCCGACCGTACCCGCCCACACACTTTACCAACACCCAGCCATACCCCCCCGAAACTTTCCCAACCCACCCAATTCCACCCAACACATTTTCACACCCAGCCAAACCAGCCCACACCCTTTCTGCCACACCCGCACCCAACCAAAACTGTCGGTTACGGCTGGGTACGGTCGGGTCGGGTCACGGCCACCCGTTGGCGACCTCTGCACTCCGCGTCCCAGCTGAGAGGCTGGTCCTTCCGTAGTAGGTTTGTTAATGGTCGCGCAACCGCGGCGAAGCCCTTGATGAAGCGCCAGTAGTACGACGCAATCCCAGGAAGGCTCGAACCTGCGTCAGAGACGTGGGAACCGGGGGTTTTTTCACCGCCGCAACTTTTCTGGAGTCCAGTCGCAATCCTCCACGTGTCACGACGTAACCCAAGAATGTGCCCGTGATAGGTTTCCGAATAGACCAGGATATCGTCCATGTACACGATCACGCAGAAGTTAATCATCCCTTGTGTCAGCCGTGTCTTGTTGACGAAGTTCTGGAATGTCATGTTCATCGCTCGTTGAAACGTGGCAGGCGCATTGCAAATCCCCATCGGACACCGAACCCACTGCCATGTGTCCTCAAACAACACAAAGGCCGTTTTCGGCCGATCTTCCTCTTTAACGAGAATATGATGGAAGTCATGCCGAATATCAAACTTGCTGAAATAATTAGCGCATCCAATCGCATCCAACAAATCATCAATCCGGGGGAGGGGATATACATCTTCGATCATGATCTCATTCAGCTTGCGATAATCAATGCAAATGTGAATCGCCCCGTTTTTCTTGGGTACTAACACTACGGGAAATGACCAAGGTCCGGTGGCGGGTTCAATCCAGCCGCTGGCTTCGAACTCCCGAATTTGTTCGAGGGATTTTTTTCGTTCAATCAAGGAATACCGGTAAGGTTTGCAATGAATCAGAGAGTGATTTCCTGTCTGAATTTCATGTTGGATTACTAACGATAAACCAATATCAGTATCTGTCACACTAATCGCTCCTTGATATTCCGTTAGAATGTCCGCAATCACTCAGTGGATTTCATCCGGTACGTACTGTGGAACGTGTAGTTCAAAGAGTTGATCCCCGATCCGAACGTCAAGCTGTTTCGTACGCGTTTGTTTTGCCCCGTCGGGCGGAGGCGCCGAGATGAACGAATGGTCCGATCGCCAGGAGAACACAGTGGCCATCATCTGGCATCTTCTTCCCGGATTGCCACGTGTCCTTCCGGGGTAATCCCGTCACAAACATCCTGCCATGGCACGTTCTTAGTTGCGATCTTTATCCCCAGTCCATCTGTTTCTGCCTCGAAACGTCCAGGGGGTTCCAGAGAGCTTGCTTCCGCCCCCAAGCGTAACAATCTTACTTCTTTGGTAGCTGTCAATAAAGACTTGGGTAATTCCGTAATGTCGCAATAATGCTTTTTGTCGCTATACCTGGCGAGGAGAGGGGTGATTCCTTCGTACAGAGTTTGAGGGGGTTCCAAAGAGTCGACCATCCTCAAAATCTGCACGAGGGGTTCACCCAAGATCATCGCCTTGGTCCTTTGAATTTTTCGGCTGGTCAGTTGCATCGTTCTCGCTATCGTTTTGGGCGGTGGGTAGTAAATGCGTTGTTGTGCCAATTTCGAGATCTCCGGATCATCGTCGTCACTGCTTTCCGCATCATTCCTGGATGACTTATCCCCTGCGGGTTCATCCCAGGAGATCATGCGGAGAGTCCCTGCCATCATTGGCGAAACCCGTGGGACCGTGTTAATGGTAGTACAAAGGGTCAATCGCATAAGCACAACGTAGGGTTTTCCTCCTGTATTTCGGAGGACGATCGATCGTCGTTCGAAGTCCAGGTTTGCTCGTAATGCCACAAGAGCGGGAAGTCCGAAAAGAACGTCGTACGTATTAACATCTAGCACTACGACATCCCCAAGCGTGTGCACTTTTCCCAACCGGGAAGCGACGTTGGTCATTCTTCCCACAGTTTTGATCTTTTCTTCATCTGCCGAAACGAGCTGATCCTTCTCAGTGAGCATGATCAGATCGTTTTTCCTACCTTCCCTTTCGACCACTCTCAATGAAATAGCCAACAGAGCTGCTCCTGAATCTATAATTGCACTGTAGGGAATTCCCCAAATTTCAATATCGCATTCTGCGGATTTCCACGGAATTAGTTTAATCCGTAGAAAATGGTCGTCTTTCTGGATTAAACCTACCCGTATTGGATCTGAAGTGCCCGTTGGATTTTCTTCTGGCGCGGGGCCTTTGGTTTTTGCATTTGGTGTTCGGGCGAGGGCGAATCGCTTTCGGTTTGCTTTGCAATGCTGTAACATTCGCTCGTTGGTTTGCTCGGAGATCGAGAGTAGATGACCGATCGGGAGTGGAATCCGATGGTCCAAGGCTCCGATAATGTTTAATACATTGATCTCTCCTGTGACGAAGGTGGGTCCTCCCGACTCCATTTCCCCTAGAGACGGTCGCCACTCCGCCACCTCTTTTGGTTCTGGCGCTGGTCTGATTGTTCCGATCATTCCAAGCCCGGGATAACCCAGTGATACGTACTGATCTAACGGGATTAGCTCGGAGGCCTCTTCCGTGGTGGCCAGGGTACCTCCCCCGCCCTCCACTTCTTCCATCAAAGCTCCGACTCGTCCAGGTCCGTTAGCGATGGGAGCCGCCGCCATAGGCGCGACCCCGATTCGCTGTTGTGGGGGTCGGTGGGGGCAATCACGGGCTAGATGTCCTGGCTGATGACAGGCATAATAGACATTCAGATTATTTGCGACTCCTCCGAGCGCAGGTGCCGGGGCTAATCCTTGCTGCATCGGAGGGGCGCATACCGCAATGGGCCGCATGTTTCTCATCATGGCTTCCAGCCGAGCATTGTGCTCTCGCTGTTCCTTTTTGCGACAGGTCCTGATACAAAACCCATGTTTTCGAACTTGTTCTGTAAGGCAGCCAGCTCAGCTCTCACCCGTGCGAGTTCGGTTGAATCTCCTTCTCTAGGATAGTCTTCTCCTTCCAGGAAATTCGCCGCGAACTTCCGTTCCATCTCTTCTGCAGCGGCCATGATTTGTTGTAGCGTGTGAGTGATGGGGGAAAATTGCTTCCGCAACTTAGCCCTTATCGTTCGGTTGCGAAGTCCGTCAATGAATAGATCTCTCCCTACTTGTTCAACTCGCTCAGTTTTTACGAACATTCTGTAAAACCGGTTTCGATATTCCGCAACGGATTCGAGAGGCTTTTGCACTCGATCCTTGATCATGTACAGCGCTTGCTCGGGGTGAACATAATCAAATCGGTTCATGAAATCCCGTTCGAAGGTCGGGAGATCAACCCATACGTAGGTGCTAATCAATGATGAGCGTCTCCCCCCAATCGGGCAGGAATGTTGATCTGTGCTTCATGGTCAGTATACTGTTGCGCTCTAAGTGTGGCCAGCCATGCTCCTGCGAGATGGTGTGCCGGATCAAACAGATAAAGATCTGGTGACGTCATGGGAGCTCGCGCACGTGGGGCGGGTCGATTTGGTGGATTAACATTCGGTTGCGGAACCGGGTTTTGCACATTAGCAGCCATATTGGCTGCTCGTCGGTTAGCCGATCTGCTTCGGGTGACGATAGGGTCGCGTCTATGCGCGTTCCGAGGGCGAGGTCGCCCACAGTTAGCCAGGTCGCCTAATTAACGTGCTACCAATCCTAAGACCTTTAGCCACGTGTCGGGCTCCGATACCAACCTCACGCCCAGCGCGACTTCCTGATCGGAGTGGGATGTGGGCCTGGAAGTGCGAAAAGGGGTGTGCCAAGGATTTTTGGGGAAAGTGGGGGAGTTTTAGGGGTATGAGTGCAATTAGGCGAATGAGGGGCGCGTGCGCAAAGGGACTCAMGGCCCGATGGGGCCGGGGTACTGTGGGCGATGGTTYAGGGGGAAGTTCCTCCRCGGCGGAGGCGGTCCCRAAAAATTGGGYCGTMGAGGGCCRCCACGTGGCGYGGTCCGCTGCRCGTTTGGGTTGGGCCTTCGGAATTCCGGRGTTCTYCGTTCGCCGCTGCGTCGGCAATTTCCGCAGGGCGTGCTGGGCCAGTAGGGGGCTATGGCCRGCCAYGGAACGACGCTGASTTGATGATACGGGAGAAGAAGSCGAAAAGGARGGAAACTGGTGGTGATGRCGACGAATCCMRGGTGGATGAAGTAGTAGGTATGGTCGGSGGAAGGGAAATYAGAGCACCGGGGGTCGCTAGAGGTGGCGCAGWGAAATTCCCGCGRACACAGTCGATTCTCTGTGTGACAGGGGYATCGCAGCCTTAGGAGTTCGTTGATCCAAGGGRTGAAGTAATYCGGGTCRTAGGATGAGTCTGAGCTCCAAGATCGCGTCATAGTATCATTGCATATGGGATAACTCTGGTCGGGTTATYGTCACCTCGCACGAGCACGTGTAGGACAGGCGAACTTAGTTGCACCCTGACGTGCTCGTACCGGATGGCGGTTCCGCCGCGAATCTTTTCCTTTGGGTGGGCGAATCGAYGCAYGGGGACGCATGTAATGGCGCGATTCGRATCGCGTTTACACGTGTTCTCGCGCGGCGTTYGCGGGGCCAAACTTCGGATCGCCTAATTGTTTTGTAAGTTTCGATTATGCAAGATGCAACCATATCACAATCCCATCGTGAGACAAGCAACAWCGGAAACAGAATCGCTGTCGGGGCCAGATTCTTATCCTATCTACCGCTTCATCAGGGGCGAGCAAAGATTCGACACAAACAAAAAGCAAAGGCAGGGATTCTCAACATAAAGATAGACAAGCAGGCATATCATCCATACATCCATACATTCGACAATCATACACATAATGCAATCGGGACGGACATTGCAAAGACAAGTGTGAGCAAAAACCCAAGCCYAGATTCCAAAAAGCCGAAACGAAAATAAGAACGGGCAAACCGCCCRGAGCCGCAATCAAAATGTATGTACACAGATGAAGAGGGGGAAGAGACAAAGAAACAGCAAATCCRCGTCCATCGTCCTCAACTCTCTCYTCTCTCTCTCTCTCCGATGCGGACAGTYCGTCGCCACGCACCAACCCACGAAGTTGTCACCCCGSTTAGCCCTCCCGCAYCCRTCGGATTCGCCCGTGCCCACAGTCCGTCGTGGCCCACGTCAATCCCGCACGTTCGGCACCAGCYTGTCGGGTCGCCCAACTCCTACTCTACTCACCTCTTACTTCGCTCGTGTGCCGACCCTTCCTGATCGCGCAACCCCGAGCTTCCAACAACGGGTTAAGAGAGCTGATTAATCGCGCGRCCAAAATTTATAGCGTGCATGCATGCGCGAAGAACACRGAATTACCAGGACTTARAGCGKGGATTAGAGAGGGAGCGMYTKCGTTCTGCATGATCGAGYTGCGGSGTGGGGGACGTAACCCTTCTCCACGCATCGATCYGAGCATGCAAGCCGCGGCCTTCGAAAATTTCAGCAAAAAGAAAGAGGGGGAGGGCGGGAGAGACGAAGTGCAAGAAGARGGATACAGTTACAATGGCGCCCTCCCAAAATTACAGTTACACACGCGATTAAGGGCGCCCACTAATCAGAGTACCGTTGCAGCCGCATGAGGAGGCGYGTAGACAAAAGGCGCCGCGCGGCAGGAAAAATCCTAATTACTAAATTMCTAAATTCCTATTTAAATGCGAAAAAGCAAAAAGCACGAATTCCAGAAGGAAAGCCCGAAATTCCGAGAACCATCGGGGCTCGACAAAATTCGAAAAAGACTCAAAAGAAAAATTCAAAAGAAGGACGCAATTTCCCGCGCGATGTCCGCGCCCAAAAGATCGAAACCGAAACAAAAGAAACGGCGTCAATATTTATTAATCGCGCGCGGTGGCGCGCCAGTCATCCAGCCGACCAATCAATCAACCGGCCTCCCAGGACACACCCAGCTCCGAACCCAGCCATTCGAAAAGAGGCGACGAAAAAGACGAAAAAGCGAGGACACTGATGCAATTTTCCCACCGATCCCGATCTCCTGTAATTGGCCCAATCTTCCCAGCTTAGGACCCCTCGTTGCAACTGCGCAGAAAATCGCGCATTAAAGGAAGTGGTTCGTCACAGAGGTCCTAAGGTCCTAATTCGATGCATCAGCGATCAGCATACCATCTTCCTTTTGGGTTCAGAGACAGAAATAGCCCCTCTACGTCGCAAAGGGACAAAATTAGCCCCATTAGAATGCACTTGGGCCACAAACACCTCCAGATGTAGGTCATGTACTTGGGCACCAACTCATCCAGGTGCATTCTGACCAGGCGAGGTTTTTCCTGGCATTTGCGAATCTTAGTGGGCTTCCCATTCTGGTTCCCCTTACCAGTGTAGTGAGATGAAGCGCAACACTACGCACCTGACCCTGGTTGCTAAGTGATACAAACATATGAGTGTAAGTCGACAAAACAGATCCAAGGTTCTAATCATCATCTGTGTACTCTATACTTTTCGGCGAATTACGCGCCAAAAAACCGCCATCAAATCTCCCAGCTATTCTGTTTCGATGCGGCAGTTAGTTCGCTCCGTCCAAAAGGGCTCGGCATGGCCTACCCAATCTGTTTGACTGGCAAAAGAAAAATCCTCGGCCACGTCCCCAATTACTCTAATCGGTGTTCCCATGAGTAAAGGGCGTCGTGCGGGGCGTGAGGTTCGCGCATCATAGGCGCACGGTTCTACTCCGCCTCCACAAAAAAAGGCTCTGAGGTAGTGGTGTTTAAGACCACCAGCACGTTTCCCAACCATTTTTTCAGAGTCGTGGTGTGCATGCTGCCATGTCTCTTGGGAGGTAGTTGGGTGCAGTTTCGCTGGACATTCGTCCAGGGAAAATAGGCCTTGCATGTGACCCGTTTCACCACCATGTCTCTAGGGAAGTAGCTGGGTGCAGTTCCGCTGGATATTCGTCCAAGCAAAATAGGACTCGCATCCGACCCGTTTTTTCTGGATGGATGTGCTGTGAAACGACACTCCAGTACTTCCCAAGAGGCGCGGCAGCATGTGCTGGTGCGACTCTGAAAAAATGGTTGGGAAATGTACTGGTGGTTTAAAAACGAAAAGAAAAAAGAGGGGAAGGGCCTTCAGGCACATCATCGCTAACTGACCAGCACTTATCCGGGGGCACCTACCTACCTTCTAGGACGACGTGGTGGATAAATCCGGCTACTAGATTCAAACATAGGTTTCTCTATCAACAGTTACATGGGTGTACAATTCAGCTGCATGGGCTGGGAGAAAGAACCCACTCCACGTAGCTCAATATCACGTCTTTGAAGTGTTGAGAAATAGGGCCTCAACCCAGCCTGCAAAAAAAAAAAAAAAAAAAAAAAAAAAAAAA
>BFEA01000118.1:1089725-1101690 GCA_003427395.1 Chara braunii
TCCGCCGAAAACGCACCAGTTATCGGCTATCATCACTAAAGCATTGGAACTGGATCTGGCTGATACAAAAAAATATATCAGCCAGGGAGATGAAGACATTACAGATACCATACGGGATGTAACGGCCAAAAGGCGATCATGGTTGCAGGCGGTCGAACGGTTTTATCCCCGCCCCGACCATGACCTTCCAGGCGGGATCGTTTCCGACATCCCAACTGCTTCTCCTCCTGCTCCCCTGGTGAATCAATCAATCGCAACCGTTAGAAGTTGAATCTCATCCGAACCCCCTTCGCCGGCCGTAACCAACCTACACCTTGCCCAGATGATATATACGGCCACTACCAAGGAGTCCGAATGGATGAGCAACTTGATCCAAATGCAGGCCGCTCATATGGAACGAATGCAAACAGATAATGAGCCGACTCATTAAGCCTAACCCGGCACCTGCTCGGCCTGCCCCTGCATCGTTTCCGCTCTTAACTGCCCCACCTGCTCCAGGGTTCGCGCCCCAGTTCCCTCATCTAGCTAATCCAGCAGGGAAGATCAAATGCTTTAACTACAAACAGCCCGGGCATTTCACCCGTGACTGCCCGCAGTCGAAACGAAATCAGCCTCCCCCTGCTGTGGCCCCCGTCGCCCTTAATCAAGGACGAGTGGCCGCTTTGATGGATACGGATCAAGGAAGAGAACTCGTGGCATATGCCTCAGAGCAGCCTTCCCCTTCGACGACAATGGCGTCGACATCAGGAACTTCCTCCTCTGATGCTGCTGACATAGTCGATCCACTCGAATATCTTCATCTTGCGGGCATGATCGGAGCAATCCGATCGGTCCCTATGATCTTGAGTGGGTCGATCGCGAATCCAATCCTGGACCACAGTTTCGGACAGGAGACATTGATGTACTGAAAACGCTCAAGCAACTAGATATTCGCGTGCCCATCCCAGTGGGACATCTACTCACCATATCTGAAGTGGCGAACGATAAGCTTCTACAACATTGCCAGAAAAATCAAAAGCGTTTCACTTATCAACGCATACAACGGATGTTGAAGAAGAAAGAAGAAAGTGAGGAAGTTGCACCCCCCGAATCGGACACAAAAGAACCTGAACCCGAAGTTGCACGTATAGCAGCAATTTCTTTAGCAGAAAAGGATCACTTCGTACGAGCTCGGCCGGTACTATGGAAAAGTGCGGAATGTGACTGTGAAGTTTGGGGCAAGCCGTTTAATGCCCTTATCGACACAGGATCTTATGCAGTGGCCGTATCATTGGATACTGTCAAAAAGACGGGACGACTTGGATCTATCCTTCCTCAATCTGGCAAAGACAACTATGTCTCTGCCGACGAGGAAGCAATGAACATCGTAGGCATTATCGAGAATGTGGCTGTAAAAGTTGGACGAGTACACGTCCTTGTTAACGCGCTCGTAATAGATGTACGTTCCTATTCTGTGTTGTTGGGATTACCTTGGGCGATGGCGGTGGGCGCACGTCTGCATTTCGATTCGAAGCAACTGGTGCTCACACAAACTGGGGAAAAACCTCAAACTGTTCCTTTGCGAGTTTCCACCTGAACGATAAAACGGGTCCCTAACCCGGCCCAAATAGGGATGATCCGATACATTGATCCCGAGGAGTGTTCTCCCTCGCGCCTCGGGGATGGAATCAGGGAGCAAGGATACGAAGAAGAGATGCCCAGCGAGGAAGAATGGAAACATCCGGTTGAACTTTTCGAACATGAAACCCCCGAAGAATTTCAAGCGTGCCCCGACACCGCCCGAAGCTTCCACGTGGATTCCGAAGACAGTGCCTTCACGCCTCTAACAACCCAGGTCAGTCCTTAAGTCCTCCTCGGGGAACCCCTATTACAAGTTTCCAACCTGGCTGATGATTTGGAACCCCCTCGCACCTTGTACGAGGGAGCTCTTTCCTTACAAACGCGTTATCAACAAATGGAACAGTATTTGGATGTCTCTGTTTTTCCGCCCAGATCGTTACTAACGACAGGAGCCACCATCGCCTTTATTAAACAAGAGGCGGAAGCACTGGTAAGTGACGTACCTAATCTGATGAAAGAAATGACGGATCTAACAGGGCTAACTGTGGAACCGACCTCGGTTGGTTCAAAGACCGACGCTGAAACTAAAGAAACAGAGATGATCATCCCCGCTGAGTCCCAGATGATAGCAACTGTCTTCTCTGTTCGCACCAGTAGTTCCGTTTTCTCTAGTGTCGGTGAACGGCGGGAACGGCCGATTGATTGGGTCGATATGCCCCTCAAGATTTCCGGGGAATCAACAATCCCCCTCCTGAGTCACGTTCCCGCGGAACTTCGAAAGTCGTTAATATGTGTGTTAAATGGTTACGCAGAAGTGTTGAGCAGGCATGATAATGATATCGGCTTAACTAATGTGATTGAGCATGCCATCCTCACGGGAGATCATCCGCCCATTAGCTGCGCTCCCTACCGATACTCGCCAGCTCAAAGAGCGGCCGCTTTTCAGCGGATTAAGGAGTTTGAAGCTAATGGATGGATCGAACCTGCTATAGGTCCATGGTCCTTTCACGTAGTGATCGTACCTAAAAAGGCCGGAGGGATTCGTATTTGTATTGATTATCGAAAATTGAATGATATCACGATTAAAGATGTGTACCCTCTCCCCCGGATTGATGAATTGTTGGATGCGATTGGGAGTGCTCGATTTTTTAGCAAGTTTGATGTTCGTCATGGATTCCAATGTCTTCTTGTCCGAGAAGAAGATCGTCCGAAAACCGCGTTTGTACTTTTCGAAGGTACGTGGCAATGGATTTGATGTCCGATGGGTATCTGCAACGCCCCTGTGACTTCTCAGCGGCCCATGAACATGGTTTTTCAGAATTTCGTGCGGAAGACTTGTTTGGCGCAGAGCATCATCAACTACTGCGTGATTGTGTACATGGATGACATCCTGGTGTATTCGAGTTCCTACGAGGGACACGTGCAGCACATCGAATGGGCACTGCATGCGTTACGAGATGCAGGTTTCAAAGTGGCGCTTGAGAAGTGTCAGTTTTTCCTCGCCACCATTTCCTTCCTAGGGCACATGGTGACAGACAAGGGACTCCAACCGGAACCGCAGAAAGTGGCGGCTGTCAGGGACGCGCCGGTGCCTACGACTATCACGCAAGTTCGCGCCTTTCTGGGCCTAGCCTCGTACTACCGAAGATTTATCAAGGGCTTCGCGCCGATTGCGGGACCCCTYACAAATCTGTTGCGCAAGGATCAACCGTTGATCTGGACGCCGGAATGCGATCAAGCGTTTTCCACACTCAAGGCCGCTCTCATTTCGGCTCCGGTCCTTATAAGACCGGATCCCGAAAAACCTTTTGTTCTCATCACTGACTGGCAACCAGAAGCGATTTCGGCGATCCTTGCCCAAGTGGGACCAAGCGGACTCGAGAGTGTGGTGGAGTATGCGTCCAAATCAGTGCCCGCCTGCAAGCGCAACTACGCCGCTCCAACGGGTGAATGCTATGCGGCTCTCTGGGGAATCAGTCACTTTCGTGCTTACCTGTACGGGCGAAAATTCACCCTGGTGACTGATCATGAGCCCCTGTTGGCTCTGAAGAAGTCGAAGGATTACTCGGGCATGATCGGGCGATGGGCAACGGTGCTACAGAGCATGGACTTTGACATTCGTCATCAGAAGCACGAGAGACACGAGAATGCAGACGTACTGACACGGCTGCACCGGCCTGAGAAAGTTCCAAAAAATGAGGAGGTGATTCCGTGGAACGAACCTGAACAGGAGAACGGACCTCGGTACGGCCAAGTGGAGATCTTATCGAAGTAGTAAGTGACACGAGGACTAATTGTTCTGTTCTACCCTCCCTGCATCCCCTCCTCCTCTATCATCATGACTACCCCACTCGCCTCCGCAACCCCTTCATCTCCTACTAATTTTGCCCCTCTCACGTCCTCCGCTTTCTTTGCCACCCTCCCCGATAAATTCTGTTATTTTTGCACGTGCATTGCACGGGTCTATGGGGTCGACTGTCATCCTTTCGAGACCGAGTTTGTCGATTGGGTAGAATGTGCCACGTGTGTCAACTGCTCGCACGGGGCCTGCGTTCGATATCGGACGAGTAGCAAGGAATGGAGGTGCCCCCTGTGTAGAACGAACAAGCTCCCCACGGAGGTTCGATTTGAGGCCGCCTGTACGGACGACCCTGAATACGATGAAAAATACCGACGAGCGGAGGTTTGGACGGATAAAATTTTATTAGTGAAATTAGCGGGATTATCATTGGGCCACCTCATCAAACACGACAGACGCAGGGCAACCGAGAGATCGCGGGACTATCGATGGATCAACGATCATTTGGAAAAGCGTAAAACAGACGGATCAGGTTCGTGGTTGACGGTTCCCCACCCCTTCCAGAGATACGATTGGATCTGATCCCCTCACGAAGAACAGGCCGCTCATTTCGCAATACGTGTCACAGAGGCAACTGTAGACCAGAACCATCGGTTCTGGTCTAATATACGAGATGACGTCAAGTACATTGTCGCTAACTGTCTGGTCTGTGCCGCTGATCGTGGCCCTATACGGGGACCAAACACGATCGTACCAACGGGAGTAGAGCGTCCTTTCCAACGAGTCAGAATGGACACGACAGATATTGACGTGCCACCTGGCCTAAACCGCTGTGAATATTCTATCCTGTTAGTTTTAATTGACCATTTTTCCAAATACATCGAAGTCTATCCCTGTAAGACCCGAAAGGCCGCAGAAATAGCCACGTACATCGAAGGGTTCCTCTATACCCATCTAGATACGGTAACTGACAATGGGTCGGAATTCAAAGGTGAGGTAGAGGAACTGCTTGCGCGAAGGGGTGTCACGCTCCGACATACAGCACCCCACGTGTCCCAGTCGAACGGGTTGGCCGAGAATGCCAACCGTATGATTAAAACCGCCCTTCGCAGGAACTTAGCGACACACGACACGCGTCCTTGGCCCGAAATCGTATATCAGATCGTCGGGATCCACCGGGCCACCCCTCACGAGTCTACGGGGTTTACCCCCTTTCAGCTTCGAACTAATAGCCTCCCCTGTGTCGATTACCGGGGTAACTCGGAAATTGCCGAAGCAGGGGGTAGGGACACGCGTGCAGCTCTCAAGGCCAAGGCCAAAAGGTACACCGAATTAATGGAACGGGCCGTCCCGAAGCTAGCCCGAAAAAGGCAAAGGATGACCGAACTGGCCCACGGTAGACAGGTCCGTAGCTACGAGGCCCGGAATGGAAATGTTGGGCCCCAGTACCAATATAAATTAGGGGACCTAGTGCAGGTACGTAAATGTGCACGCGACCGAAAACTCGCTCCCGAGTTCTCTGGCTGTTTTCACGTTGTCGAACTCGGACCCAACGGCGCCAACACGATGCGCATCGCTCCTAAGGCTAGTGCCAGCCATAGCTTTGTCCCCATCGTCCGGCATACCTCCTACCTCTGTCTCCTTCCTCCTTCTGATCTTCCTCCCTCTTCTTCCTCGGAAAGCGAGGAGAACGACGACGATCTAACTCTCTCCCGTCCTTCTCTCTCTTGTCCTTCGTCCTTCTCTCCGACCTCGCCATGAGTTTTATGGCGGAGCTGGTTCTTGACGTTCAGCTGTTGCAGCCACGTGGCCATATCTCAGAGATTCGACAAGTTTGTCACCCTCAGCTCAATGCGGATCTTCAGCGCTTGATGCGATTCTTCTGCGACGAAGGTATCTGTGCCGCTGCCGCGTTTCGAATCGAAGAAAGTCCTCACGCAGTAGTATTCGTGGAAGTGACCAGTTCATCGGCGAGCGGGTCCCAGAATGAGCCACGTCACCACGGTGGCGGCATTCACCGGTGACATCAGCTCGGTCAATCCACTGTGGCATACCGCGATCTTGACCTCGCTGCGCGAGTGGAGGGAGCAAGTGTCCAACGTGTGGCAGCACGTCCTCGCCCGACAGGGGTATAACATCATCCCGATCTTTGCATCGGATCTTGGCGATATTCGCCAATCACCGCGCGAGAGGCCAGTTGCGATCCCAACCCTCGTCTCCTTCCCACATCCCCAATGAACCACGCTGATCTTCTCGCTCCTCTCTCTATGTTTGGTCTTCCCTCTCTCTTCCCCACCTTCTGGCAGTCTGATCTTCATCCTTCTCTTTCCTTCTCGTTCGAGCCTCTTTCAGTCCCTCTTATCAATCCTGGACATTGGCGAATGTGGCACGAAACCTTTGAGGAGCTATCCTTCTGCTTGGCCAGAGTACAGGTGACGTGGACGGGCACTAGCGAGCATCCCGCGTGGATCGAGAATCCGGAGCTGCTGATCATACCGGCTTGGAGAACTAACGTGGAAGGAGATCTTCTTGGCTTTCTCTTCGGATCGGTACGGCCGGGTCGACGCCACCTGATTGCGCAGGAGCTCATCGCACCGATCGTGCAATTGGCGGACGATCTCTCGCCCGACATCTATTTTCAGAGTGACGACAGTCCTGCTCCGTACATTTTCGAGCGATCATTGGATCCGTACCTTCAGTGGACTGCATGCTTGGAGGAACCTAGGGACGAGGATACGCTACCATCGCGGTAGGAGTATCTGAAGCCGTACGAGATCATCCCTCACGCCTTCTATCCGAGGGCAGAGGAAGTGGTGATCGACGACGACGACGACGAGGAAGAAGACGACGACGAAGAAACATCGGAGGAGGGAAGCTATAGTGAACATAGCGAGGGCGAGATGAGTGAGAAGGCAGAGGAAGAAGAAGGAACCGGGTCCGAGTGGGAAGCCTTGCCGGAGGAAGCGACGTGCACGGGAATGGAGGCGGAAGATCCGAAAGCGGCGCGAAAGCGCGAAGAAATTGCCACCGGGAAGCGCCAGCTGGAGTTCACCAACGAAGCTAGCCTGCGCATCGGTAACGATCCGACCAGGGATCCAGAGCCGCCGAAGCCCGAAGATGGCGACCCTGCAGCCGCCACCTCAAGTACCGTGCGACGGAGACTGAGCCGATCCCCCTCCTCCTCCAGCCCCACCCGTCCCCCAGTTCGCCCACGTACCGATGCGGGCGATAGGCCTTCGTCCTCGGACGCTGTCCCGCCGACCCATTGATTTCCTCACCCTCGAGCAGATCCGTACCCCCGTCACCTTCCCTTCCCATCCCTTCCATCCCCATCTCTTCCTAAACTTCTATTCTACCCGTCTACTCGCCACCATCCACCCCCACGCCTCCCTTCAATCCGCTGCCCCCACGTTCTGCTGACATCTCCGGCTGTTCAGCGCTGCATGGGAACGATGCAACGTGGTAGAGGCTTACTGCGTCACCGTGGGGACAATCCCCGCTTGCCGCCACTTCGAGATCTTTCGAGCGGCGACTACCTCGCTTCCCTTCCCTGCAGCGGCGATTATTTCCCCCACTTCCACCGGATCATCCGATATGAGGAGCTCCCGGTGACGATGGAAGGGATGAATCGCTTCCTACCCCCACTTCCTCCCCGTCATCCCCGCGAGATCCCCTCCATGTACCGTCTCTATTGGCCTATTCCAACTAGGCGGTAGGCCCCATTCACGTACCCCCCCCCCCTCCTCTCCTCATCGACACGAATCAGTAAGCTACGCTCTGATTCGACGGGCATCAACGAGTTGGGGTGCAGAGCACACGGAGATCAGGTGGACCGTGATGGCGTCACCTGAACGATCTCTACAGGGCAGGGGGTTGCATATGACAGGGTTGCAGAGGTCTTGCCACGGATGTTGTCGCCGTCTCATCCGCGGCTCAGTTACCACCCCTTGTGCTTCTTTCTGGAAGCTCTGTTGATATGTTTGGTTCCTCATGCATCACTCTGTTCTTCCCCTTTTTCTTTCCTCCTCCGCCATGACATGCAATCAGGAGATCGCATAATTTTGGAACCCCCTGCGCGTCACATATGTGACGAACCACTTCCCGAACCCGTGCCATCTTCCGTACCCCTTCTTTTGCTTGTATCATACCGACCCCCAAAAAATCCCCGTTTCGATTTCTTGTTTCTTTTCTGAAGGCTTTTTCGACTTTTGGGATCTGTTTTTCCTTTTTGCAAGTCGGGAAATACATGGGAATTTACGTGCACCTTAGCGAGCGCACTGGGAATTGGGCTCGGCAGTTGGGAATTCTGGGATAAGCGAAGTTTCGACGTGTCCTTTTCGAGTGTGTGAATGTTCTTGGGCGAGTCGGGGAAAACTCTCGGAATTTTGCGAGAATACGAATAGGCGTCAGAYTTGTTTTTCCCACATCGCTTTTTTGCGCGCGGATATGGTGATTTTAATTTTGAATTAGGAGAGAAGCAAGCCATAACTGTTTCGGTGCCTTTTTCTTTCTTTTTGTTGACGGCGCCATGTATGCAGAGCTTTCTCCTCTCTATCCCCCGCATCGCTCCCTCCCGCGCCTCCCTTCCCTTCTCCCTCTTTTTTCTCTCTCCCCGTAACTGTTTTCCTTCTCTCTCTCTCTCTCTCCTGCCTTGCCTTTTGCGCGCCCGTTTCCCTTTCTTGATCATCTGAATCTTGGACCCCTCTTGCGCTACTTCTCGCGCCTTTTCTCTTCTCACCCTCTGAGTCTGGCGCACGAYGCTCAGTCGATCCATCAATAACTCCCGCTCGCCAATCAGGTGCGCGGATCAATAGGACCTTCCTATTGCGCGGCGAATCTGATTGGTTGAACCTTGAGTTTCGAGGGATCAACATGGCGTTCGTAGAACACTCTTCTCAAAGTCTTCTCCTCCTGCTTCTCCTCTTACACCTCAGCTTCTCCCCCTTCTATCTCCCCTGTCGCAACTATAAAACCCGCAAGCGCGTCCGCAAAGCTCTCTTACGTACTCGACTCCTAAGCCAGTTTTCGCGAAGCAGTGGCTAGGCAGAGTGGGTTGATGCGAGTCGGAAAGTCTTGTCGGGCTGACGATAGGCTGGCCGGTTGCGCGCTTGATCGCCACGACGAACTGTGGGATCCGGGCGGACCGTGTCGAGCTTACGACAGCGGGGTGACGATCGCAGTGGTGGGAGTTAGCACGCGACGGCCGGGATCGTCGGTGCGGGTATGAGGATCGATGATCGGAGTTGAGTTGATTGGCCCAGGGCCATATTGGAATTAACGGCGAATGCGCCTTTGTTGCGGATTGTTATCTTTGGCGTGAGTGTACGGCGGCGACGCCAAACTTTTCTCTTTCCGGACCTTGTCATCTTCTATTTTGACTTTCTTTCCCTTGACTCTCTCTCTCTCTCTCTCTCTCTCTCTCTCTCTCTCTCTCTCTCTCTTTTTCTCTTTTCGAATGATGATGCGTCTGAATGATTGTCCCTCTCTTGAATGGGAATGAGTCGGCATCCTGTTTCTGTGTGAAAGAACTTCTTCCGGAACTCTTCCATTAGTTTCCTGGGTAATCCTCCTACGCAAGGACCCTGTCTTCTTGTCTTGTGAACGGTGGATGCATGTGTACTGTGCAGTGCGATCCATCTTTTCCTGTGCATGTCTCATTTTTGCACCTTCCACAGTGAATGCATGTAGGGAAACGTGTGACTCTTTTTGTGTTGATTAGACGATTGTCGCCGGGATTTTGTTCGAGAATGCAAGGGTGTTTAGATATGTGGTTCCGAGTGCACTGCGCATGCCATTTGCCTTATGTTGCACGACATCAGCATCCAAGCCACCGGGTGGCCGTGAGAAACGAGGCGCCAGGGACCAATGTTGTGTTGAACTGAGTCGCGGGTCGGTTCCTTAGCCATATGCATGATCAAGCTGATGTGTGTTTGCTGTCTCCCTCTCTCTCTCGTGTCAAAAGGATTGATTGGGGGTCGCGCGAATCGCTTCTGTTCTTAATGACGTCTCGGGATATGTGTGATTGATTGACATGTGGACTAACAAGTACCCTTTGATTGGGCGCCAACCTCCCGTATCTCCCATCCCAACGCGACCTTTTCCCTACAGTGAGGAAAAGACACGTGTATGTGAGTGGGACGTATGAGAGGCCGTCGCACAAATCGGCGGGCAATATTACTTCCCTCCGGCCGACCGTTGTTCAGGATTCATAGAAGCTGGATTTGTCATTATCGATACGCACTTCCCACCCTACTCGATATTGTTGCCCTTTAATGAGCTGATCGTCATTCCGTGGACGGCAGTGGCRCSCCATTGGCCTCGAACCCTGTKCACAGAGTGYCAGCGCTTCGATSGCTACGAAGCGRAGGGCTTTCACTACCGAATACGGAGTGAGGACGAGCATAAGGAAAGAGCCACTCSGYTGAGACCATCCACGTCAGACTCCGAACTGACCATCGAACGGCGACGAGATTTGATACGGAAACGGGACACACGGAGCGTACCAAAGCCCTTCCGCTCTAAACGACGGGCCGTAGCACGGTGGGAAGCCCGRCAATACTTTTTTTATTGAATTTGGATTTTTCTCTCTTCGCGCCTTGTCCGCGCGTGCATTCCGCGACGCGCGAAAACAATCGACTTGCTTCATCAGACCATCACGGGGGATTTCAGTTTCGTCTATGTCCCCACACTCAATTTCCAAAAATCCTTGGCACACCCCATCTTGCTGTTTTTTTGGGCCTCTTTCCGCACAACTAACACTCCGAACGAAAGACAACAGAGGGCGTGAGGTTAGTGCGTCACAGAGCACTGTCGAATGCATGGACTTGTGAATGCAAGACGGAAAGAGACAAACGCGCTTAAGGGTAGGGCAGGAGGACAAGCATTCGTCTGTCCCAACCTCAGGCCCATTGACTTACCGTGAGGGTACGGGTGTCAAACTACGAGTACTTAACCTCAATCTTGTGATGGGGTATCTGGGACGCTGGACCCGGTTTCCAGCAGGTGCAGCTCCCCACCGATAGACGGAGCCTTCAAAACAAAAAAAGGGGGAATAGGATATAAAGAGTACATAGGGTGTATAGGAGGGCTGCTGAAATAAGGGTTGGGTTAATAGATAAGGGAAACTCCTAAAAAAGGGAAGGGCAAAACTTCCAACTCCAAGGGATGTTGGAGCCCGAGGATGAGACAGTAAGAACCACAGCCCCAGGAAACAACAAACCCTGATCTCGGTGCCATACGATGTTTTGATGGGACGTTGGACCCGGTTTCCAGCAGGTGCTGCTCCCCACCAATAGATGGAGCAGCCCGACAGGTAAGCCCTCAATTCTGACGGTTCTCTTACCACCGCCCGGATAGAGGGATATCGCAAGGGCTATTCTCAAAAAAAAAAAAAAACGGGTGCGCAGGCCGTAGTTTGTATATGCTTGATTGATAAAGGAGGTGTTATTGGTGAGGCTTAGAAGTAGGGTGATTGTCGCATGAAAAAAAAAGGAGTATTTGTGTGTATGTGTCAAGATTAGTGTGTGGGTGTTTGTGTGATACTTAGGGTGTTTGTGTTTATCACATCTGTTAGTGTTGGAATGTGTGGGATTTAGGTAATTTGTATGGTATTAAACCGCCAGTACTTGGCCCATACATCGGCCGCGGGCGTTTCTGGTTAACGCGCCGCGACTGATGGACTTCGGGTTACCGGACCACAATGGCTGGAGGCGCCAGCCAAAAGAAAAATGAAACGACGCGGTGGCGGCTCGGCAAAACTTGGCGCGCGGGGCGTTTCCCGGCTCGACATCAATAGCTGGGCCAAGTACTGGTGGTTTAATGTATTAGATATTTGACATACCTTGATTCATAGTTGGTGTCGAGGCTGGTGGTCCTTGAATCTTGGTCCATATGTCGTACATGTGTGTGCTTGAGTGTTTGTTGTTGTAAGTTTTTTTTTTACTTAAACAAAAGTTGTTTTGTCACATGTGACTCACTCAATCGGGCGCTGAACGTGTGGGGCGTTGAATATGTCCACGCTCAGACACATCTGTTTGCACTTGCAAATGCAATGCAGGTGTCGTTGAATATGTCCACGCTCGGACACATCTGTTTGCACTTGCAAAT
>BFEA01000118.1:1125201-1138245 GCA_003427395.1 Chara braunii
AGGAGCCACGTTGCCTGTGACATCTGTCTGCGCCGTGCCATTCGATGCAGCAACTGTGACTGCGAAAACTGGATGCGGTGCTTCCACAGTCCACACCCGAACCGGTCCTGTCTGGTCTGTAGGGATGGTCACTTACCATAGGCAATAACTGCTCCTTGACTCAAAATCTTGTGCAACCCAAACACCAATGAACCTCATGTGCTATTCCAGCGGTGAGTGTTTAGAATTCTGCGAAGCCCATCATATACCTCTCGCCTGCCCTACCCTTGCACTCTGCTTTCCCCCTACCTCACGTCCTGACAAACTTACCTCCTGTCCCTTTCCCTCCGCCCTCTCCTTATGTGCAACTAGGAAATACATACGAATGAGCATCAGTAAGAGTACAGACAAATTATAAGTTGAAGATTTGAAGAGAAATGAACAGGAGTATGAAGACGAACGACAGACACAAAGACTAAGCATATGCTGAAGACCTGAAGTGAAATGAACAGCTGTAGATCTGAAGGGAAATGAACAGCTGGAGATCTGAAGTGAAATGAACAGTAGTATGAAGATCTGAACTGAAGTGCACAGGAGCATACCTTCCCCTTTACTCTGCCTCCTATTATAACGTGCAAGTGGGCCGTTAAGGCACACGGGGATGTGGGCAGCTGCCGCTCAACCACCATCAACGTGGGCAGCCTTGTACGTGCGAGGCAAAGTGAAAGAGRAGCTGTTGCCCCAAAGAAACCCTAGCTAAACACGGTTCAAAATGGTTCTATTATGATTCGTGCTGCCTGTTTGGGCGGACTCAGTCTGGTTCTACTTATCTGGTTGGAATAGGGGTTGTTGTGGGGGAAGCTTATAGCACACACACAAGCATGCTATTATTGTCATCTTTTTTTATTCTTTCACATAGTGGTCACAGACATTCCAGTCCAACGAAACGTTCCGTTACAACGCCTGTGTTCTCTATGTGCCGTATCTTTATGTGTTGTCTGCTTCTATTCTGTGTGTCTGGATATGTGTGATGGGCGACATCCAACAGCATCTTCTCTCCATCATTTGAATCTGAGCCAAACAAAAGGGGCGTTTAACGATTACACCCGGTGATTGATGTACGAACAATCGAAGTGGGCAACTCTGCTGGCAGGCCTGTGGGCCGTAATGTGGTTTTGAGGGCAGCCATAAGGTGACCTATTGTGTGGATTGGCTATGGCGCAGGGACAGGCACATACACTCCCCTATTCAAGGGAAGATGGTAGTCGACCTTCGCCACACACCATAACCAGAGAACAAACATGTTTCTGTGCTACCCAAATTCTCTAAGACCATCAAGCTATTTACTTCTCGTCTACTCACTTGTTGAGATGCTGGGTTGCACGTGCCAATTGTCTTCTAGCTCGAAACATGTAGTACGCTACTATGCTGCAGCCTTTCCCTAACACACTGCACTCTCATTATGGCCGTAACGGACCGGAAAGATAGCTTTTATGCATTTGATATCAGGGTGCGTCATGTTCGGGGGCAGACGGTAGTCTATAGGAGTTTAGTAGACAATCTCTGGTTGATCTTCAGGTTGCAGTTCACTTTTCTCTGCTGCTCGAGTCTGTAACACTCTTGACTCTCTCACATTTGGTCTGCAATACTCCGTTCTACTGTGAGAGAGAGGTCGCAGTTGATTTTGGTCGCAGTTGACTTTGCTCCGCTGTTTTAGTCAGTGATAGTCTGACAGGTGGGATTTCTTCTGCTGTACTGCGGTATACTTCGCTGTACTGTTTGAGAGCTTTGCGTCTCTCGTACTCGTGGTTTTTTTTTTTTTTTTTTTTTTTTTTTTTTTTTTTTTTTTTTTTTTTTTTTTTTCCCTACCGGAAACAAAGCTCCGTTCTATACGCGGGGAGCGGCACCTGCTGGGAAACAGGCCCAGCGTCCCTTCAGCGCAAAGGACTCTTGAATCTTGATGCTTTCCTGTGTTGCGGCCCGGGAACCCCTGGCAGCATTGATTACTTCCGTCGGAAGGGATTAACTGCCAGCTAAGCCCATCCAATAATTAAGGTGAAGTCCCCTCCCTCCCCAGGTGGTACCCGTAACAAACACACCAAAAGACCCGCCCTTGCGTAATCCCTCCGATGCTCTCCTGGTCGGCGTTGACTATGTTACTGCGCCTGCATCCACTTCGAGATGCATCGGGGGCCCCTACGTTATGCTGAAGAAAGTTAAATCTGGTCTTTGTTGTTCGGTTCAACGCTGCTATTGATTGCCATTCTATCTTCAGATTTCGCCCCCCCACATCTTCCGTCTTCTCCTGAACAGAAAGTACGGTTATTATTGCTGTATCTAGACTGAAAGCTGCCCCAGATACCGCTATAGTGACCGTACATTCTATTCGAGGGAAAATCGTAGAGTGCATTGGTGCTCTGTGGGTCATCGTTTTTGCAAATTCCTGTCGCTGTCTGCATCTGCATTTTATTCACCAACCTCCAACGTGGTATCCCTTCCATTACAAGGGGGAAAAACTTCAAAGGGTGACGAAAAGGACAAGCTAAGGGAAAGGAAAACAGAACAAAAGCAAGAACAAAGGCAAAGAGAGCAAGTCGAGGGCACGTACGGCTCAAGTTTTCATCAAGAGTGAATCGCTCTCTGCTCCAGTCGCATGATGCACCAAGTCGTCGCATCTGGTTTGTTATCGTTCCTCCGTACCTAAGAGTTTTTTTTTTTCCGCCCAAGAGAAAAAGACGAAAAGAAAATCCAGCAATGTTACATTGCAACATATTCACATATTCATAATTCCAGCAATGTTACATTGCAAAAAGAGCCCTTGCACGGCCGGGCCGTCCGGGAAAATAGGGTGACCCGGCAGGCCTTTTTTTTTTTTTTTTTTTAATGCATGCTGCCTTCTCCTCATATGGGGGACATACTATGCCATGTTCTTCTCTCGATATTTTTCCATCTCACACTACCTACCTCTGGCTGTGTACGGACCTGCAAGGGGCATGGCGACCCAACCAGCAAGGAACCAAGCTCCATTTTTTTTTTTTTTTTTTTTTTTTTTTTTTTTTTTAAGCCCTTGCGATATCCCTCTAACCCAGCGGTGGTAAGAGAACCATCAGAATTGAGGACTTATCTGTCGGGCTGCTCTGTCCATTGGTGGGGAGCGGCACCTGCTGGAAACCGGGTCCAGCGTCCCATTGATACATCAGGTAGGACAGAGATTGGTGTTTCAAAAGCCAATTACAGGGTTTAGGGTCAAAGACTACACAGTGGTGCACACTATCTATCTATAGCAAAGGAAGCCTAAATTGACTATCCAGCACTAAGATATCCTAAGGTTATGGGTCTACACCTACTTATCTCTGCTCTGTGCGGGGAGCAGTACCCAGGCTCCTAACACCCGACGCGGGCTGGAAAGAACCAAGTACTTCCACAACCAGCCAGGTGGTGGCCCAAGCCAACAGTCTCTCGTGGTGAACCCGAAGCATACCCCCAGGAGATCGCGGGGATCGAAAGGATGACGGTGGGTATTGAACCCACGACCTCCTGAGTGCCACTTTCATGACATTTTTAATTTCCAACAAGCTTCGAAAAAAATGAATTGTTTTTTGTTTTTCTTCTTCTTCTTCTTCTTCTGCTGCTGCTTCTGCTTTTTCTGCTTTTGCTGTTCACAATTTTTGCCAGGTTCTTTTCCATCAAAAGCCCTATTAGTCTATGGCTACAGCTACATAGCGCCCTGCATAGGTAAAAGAAATCAGGACCAAAAAAAAAAAAGGGTAGCATACAAGCATTATGACTACAGAATCATCCTTTGTACTCCAATGGTGGGCACCATCCTTGGTCCATCGCACTCTGTTTTTCATGCATTCCTCTTTCCTTTCCTCTGTTTTTTCTCTTTTTCTCCCACAAACAGGAACGGAGGGAGTTGCTTTGTTAACTACTATACTAACAGAAAGGTACTAACACCCCCCTCTCGGCACCCTCGGGGGTGTAAGAAGGGACGGGGTTACTCCCCCAACCACAGAAACACAGTCTTGGTCTCTATGGAGGGCACACTCGATGAGGTCAACAGGAGGATTGCATGATGAACAATCTCATGGGAGAGATGCAATGGGGGGCCACATTAAAGCACACACACATCGGCCAGAACAGAGAGCGGGCTTGAGGAAGCACAACACATTTTTGAAGCAAAATCAGCACATAGAAAAGACAGGGAAGGAAGAATGACGAACACCGATCAGGAGACATATGGCACAGAGAGAGGTTGGGCAAATACTTCTTTGGAGGTAGCAGTTCTGAAAGAGTTTTGAACCCTCACCTTTTTTTCTGTGTGCTTGTGAGTCATGAAGGATCACATTGACTTCATTTGATTACCTAAGAGAAAGAAAAAAAGGAGAGAAAGCAGGAAAGCAGAAAGAAAGGAAAAACAGAAACGAAGGAAGAAAGAGAGAAACTCGAAGAAAGAGCAGACAAAAACAGACGTCTTCTCCTCATATACGGGGGACAAGCTGTACTTTACTACCCTATTTTCTTCTTTCAATATTGTGTCCACCTGATTAGCTACCTACCTACCCTACAGTATCCCCTCATGTATCTAGTATATGGGGACTTACCTTGTCTTTGTACTAGTCCGACCTATTTTCTTCTCTCATTATTGTGTCCACCTCAAATTAGTTAATTACCTACCAAGCTACCCTACAGTATCCACTCACATATCTAGTATGGGGGCTTACCTTGTCTTTGTACTAGTCCGACCACAAGCCCGTTTGTAATCAAGAGCCACCACTACCTTAATCTAATGACTGAAAGTAAGCTATTCTAAGGGTTATGGGTTGCACACTATTGACCTACGGGACGCTTTCCTCCCCGACGTATCCAGCCTACCTATCCCCTCGGGGTTGAGCTTTCCCGGCTGAGCCTATCCCCTCAGGGTTCAATCTAACCCCTAGCACGGGTGGGGGCAAAACATTTCCCTACCAAGTCCTACTAGTGGGGGCGAACCGTCTATCTGTGGTGATGAGCCCGAAGTGTGCAGCACAGGGACGTGGGAAAAAAAAAAAAAAAAAAAAGCTAAAAAACACAGAAAGACAAGAGTGCAATAACTCAGCTCAAATATGCATCAGCCGTGGGCTGTGGGTCGTCACTTTTGGTTAAAGGCCCGAAACGGGGGTCAAAAGTCACGCCCATGTCGTGAGAATGCTTGAACGAAGGCCTATCGCTAAGGGGTACCCAAGGCCAGGCCAAAACAGGCCTTCAGAGGCCCAACGCGACACAGCTGACCTTGGGAAAGTCAACATTCAGCCTCAGCTAGGAAGTACAGGCCCACGAGTCAAAGTCAACCCGATTCCAGCCTCGGCCGTACATTAGATTCACACCTCTGATTGTCTGCAGGTATCCGGAAGGAATCAAGTCCAAGTGGGGCACGCTGCAAACGGCAACTATATGGAATCCACGTCATTGATGAACGATCTGGGCCATCGTATCTGAGAGACCAGAGGTTGGTCAACGCTCGTCAACACTAAAAGTTTGGCCCAGCCCCTGCTTGCGACATTGAGTCTTCTGCATGTTGCTGGATGCTTTATGCTGGCGCAATTCTCCGTTTGCGGTGCCAGCCACGAGGGTGATTATGCTGACGTGGCTTTTGCCACACTGATCTCGACATCGATAGTGTATGGGCGAGGAGGAGGAGGATCAGGGATGTGAGATTGGTTTGATTGTGGAGGGGAAGCTTACCTGATTGCGACCGTGTCGACATTGCGCATTGTTGTACGTCTTCAGAGATCTGCGCCATCCTCCCAGGCCGCTGCTGACGTGGCTGGAGGATGGGCGCCCCACTGTAACCTGCTTGCTGTCAAAGTTCGTCAGAGAGATATTGTTGCTAACATGTCGAGTGGGGAGGATGCCCGAAGAGGAAGTGGGCTTGCCAGGGAGCTCCGTTCAACGATGATGAAGGAAACTCTCTCTTCCACCCCTAAGTATATCCTCCCTCTCTCCTCATCTTCTTCTCTGAGTACAAGATAATGAGAAACATGGTCGACAAGTATGGTTTCATGAACGATTTTTGAAGATGTTGATTCTGCGCTGTGACATCTTTGTATTTCGACATTGACAAGCTTCTCGTGTGACTGGGTTCACTACAAGAGAACAGAAGAAACACAAGAAAAGAAAAGAGAAGAAAGAGAGGAGGAAGGAAAGGAGAGAAGGAAGGAAAGGAGGGAAGGATGGCAGGAAGAAGGGAGGTAGGGAAGGACGGTGTCGACCGGCATGGCTCCCTTTGAGTAGGGAGTGCGCTCGACAACGGACAGAGGGAGGGAGGGAGGAGGGAAGGAAGAAAGGAAGGAAGAAATCTGGGTCGGCAGGTGGTCTCACAAGACGAGTATCTCTCAGAAGTTAGGATTGTGAAGAGTCCGAACAAAAAACAGAGACAATTCACATTCTGTACGATGATATCAAATCAACACTGACCATTTACAGTTACACGGATGCGAGTGCACACAAGCGAAGGAACAAGCTAATGGGAGTGTAGGTGAGTATTACGCTTCTTCGTTCTTGAGTTTAGCTACATCAGGCTACATAGGGGTAGAGTGTAAGATCATCAGAGAAATCTAGGGCTTGAAGCATCCAGTAGACATCGACCTTTTTCTTTCAGTTTGGGGAGGGAGGGGGGTGGATCTAGTAACATTGAGCTTTTTTATTCAGTTTGGGAACTTTGTGGGGAGGGAGGGGGCCAGTATTTTATATTTGAACGGGCCCACTGCCCAAGGCAAGTAACTTGGACATGAATTGTGTCTGACTCTGGGGCTGTGAGGTTGCGGCACCCTTTCTCCAGTGCAGAGGCTCGCCCCATGCCAACAAAGATTCTGGACATAACTTTTTTTTTTTTTTTTTTTTAATATGGACCATTTCTCGATTTATGTGTGTCACCCTTGAGCAGGGGCCATGCTAACCTTCTTTCTCTGTATCGTTCCAGTTTTAATGGATGTCCATTTCTCGATTTATGTGTGTCATCCTTGCACAGGGGCCATGCTAATCTTCTTTCTCTGTATCGTTCCAATTTTAACAGACGTCCTGAAGGACTTCTGCAGATACTTTTACCACAAAAAGAATAACCATTTCATGTATCACAATTTTGTTTTGTTTCATAATTTTATTCTGCTTTTTTTTTTTTCTTTTTTTTTTTCTTGCAAACACGGACTCATTCATTTCCTAGGGCTAGCTAGGTCCCACTTACACAGCCTCTTGGCATCTGACCGTTGCTTTTCGTAGTCTACGGTCAGATATGAGGAAAAGGTCCCTCCGTAATTCTTTAGAGGCAGAGCGGAGTATAGAGTGTCCTCACATTCAGACAGGCGCCCAGTCCACCTTAGTGGTTAGTTAACTCATCTGTCCGTTGGTACGTCAAGATCTGTGCCTGGGTTCAAACCCCAGGTCCAACAAACCAGACCTAAGAGCTCTGTGTGCTTGTGCAGGGCTGTGTGGGTGGCGGTTCCAAACGCACAACCTTTCCTCTCTTTCCTCCCATGCCCTTCATTTTTCAGGGAAAGAAATGAAACATGCTCCCTGGCACCATTTCTTATCCCCCCCCCCCCCCCCCCCCCCCCCCCCCCCCCCCCCTCCGGCAGAAAGGGGATAAAGTTCCACTAAACACAATGCGGCAGACAAATTTCTTCTCCTTTAGTGCCCACATACACGCACCTCTTTTTCATTAAGAAAAAAATGCAATGCGGTGCGCGGGGTTTACCCTTCTTGCCCCTCAAATACCTTTTGAAAGAGCACACACAAGAAAGCGGCGAAAAACGCATTCCCTTTTCCGGCCGTTGACCTCATATTTTCACTTTTCTCTTCCCATTTTCAACGCGCCCCGCACTTATGCAAAAGCATCACAGAGCTTGCTTGTGCCAACGGAGAAGGCACGACAGAAAGACACACCAAGTCGGTCACAAACTGTGATGGCCAGATCCTTGCCATATGATCGACTGATCGCACCGGGTCCACAGCCGTCCAGACCAGCGTCTTTTGGTGCGTTGTGAGACACTCCGATGCCTTAAAATGAGAGAGAGAGAGAGAGAGAGAGAGAGAGAGAGAGAGAGAGAGAGAGAGAGAGAGAGAGAGAGAGAGAGAGAGAGAGAGAGAGAATAAGCAGATGGAAGGGGAGAAGGATAAGGCTGGAGGGGAGAGAGGAGAGTGCACAAGTTCAGGAGGAATGGATAGGAGGAGGGAGGACGGTTGAGGAAATGGAAACTTAATCAGGCTCTAATGAAGTCAGAATGTTGAAGCACCCAAGTCGCGAGAGGGAAAGGAAGGGACAGCAGAATTCGAGAACGACCAGAACTCACAAGAGCGCACTCAGACTACAACAGGTAGACCAAAGAAGGGCTGCTGGCTGACAACAGAGCGGCTGCTAGCCTGCTACATCCCAGTTTCCAACTTTCCACAGTGCATACTTTTGATGAAGGTGTGGTCACTGTGGTATTTATAAGAACAAGATTCATTCAAAGAATCAACGAGCACGATAGAAGAGGGGGGAGGGAGGGAAATTGGGATCATAATTCAATCATTCAATAATATGATTAATAATAAATTAATAATAATTAATGTATAGTTGACAATTTGGATCCTAAAAATCTTCAAAAAATATCCAGTCCTCTCCAAGGAAGGCCTTGTGCTCACTCAGAAGGGCCCCACGCACTCGACTCTTGACCATGAAGCCCTACTATATAGGGCGACTCTGGTTTTGAGGGCTCCTCGCCTCATCCTTCCATGACACAGTCACTCGACAAGCTAGTTGGGGAAAAAAAAGAAAAACAACCATGCATCCACAAGATAGTTTGTCTAATGTTGTAGTTTTTTTTAAAAAAAAGGGAAAGGTTAGAAAAATTGGACCAAGAAAAAAGATCTGAAGATTCTGAACTCTGTAAGCAACAGTGCAATTTACAAATGCACGATGTAAACTTTCTGTCTACCGACGACTCATAGGTCTACCGACAACTCATAGGCTGAAAGTTTGCTACCTTGTTTTGTGCTTTCTTTTTTTTTGTTTTGATCTCCAAGACTCCAACCATGATGGTCTGTACCAACTCTCTTGCTACCATTAGTCTCTATCGGCTGGCTTCTTGTTGCTGTCTTCAGAGCCTCGTCCTCTCTCTCCCCCCCCTCCACCCCCGCTGCCTTCTCCTCCCTGACTCCCCTTTCTCTGTCTTCGACTTCTGCTACTCATCTGGGACAGAGAGATAAGTAAGACCAACGGTTCCGACATGCCATCTCCTATTTCTGTAAGTTCCTGAACAAAAGTAATGTCCTCTCTTTTTTTTTTTTTTTTTTTTTTTTTTTTTTTTTTGTTTGTTTGTTTGTTTAAACAGGTCCTTATGGCCCTGGCTCCAAAACAAGAACAGAGAAAAACAGTGACTGCCTTGAGGTATCATCATCCAACAGAACGGCCTTAGGCAATTCAGCGGTATAATTTGACTCATTTGCATCCATCAGGATTCGGACTGAGGTCTGTTTTATCGACAGCTCCTGGGTGTACCATTCAGCCGCATGGGCTGGGTTCAGTGTATTGTCCTTGCAAGGTGATAGTCCTTCTTTACGGTGAAAGTGGTGGAAGCGCTAAAACTTAAAACTAGATTTTTTCGGCTTGGCTTCCTTGCTGCAACCTTCAGATTTTGAAACACTGCATTCGGAAATGCAGCTTTTTGACCTATGACCTAGGCTACCAGAGTGGCCCCGGACCACTTGCCCGGCCAGGCCAAAAAAAATTAAAATTTAAAAATAAAAAAGATATTTTTTTAACTTTATTTTTTGTTCTTTATTTGGTAAAGAATTTCGATGTGGCCCTGGGGCAGAAGTTGTTCGCTTTATTAAAGTTTATTTTTCTACATGATGATCTTATACAGAGTTCCATGATTTACGGCTCCAGGGCCTTCGGCCTCCAGGGATCCTTCAATATACCATTGCGCACCATGAAAGGTACCCATTATAACATTCAGGGCCGTGTGAGCACTACGTCCCGGTCTGAAGCCATGTGAATAAGTGGAAAAGCGGGGTTCATAAATAGGTTCTAAGATCATTCTAAGAACTTGAATCTGTGGCAAAGCTATGAACAGATGCAAGTGTACGCCGGGGATAACAGGCTGATGACTCCCAAGAGCTCATATCGATGGAGTCGTTTGGCACCTCATCATCTTGGGGTACTTACACAGTAATGTGTACGCGCGAAGCTGGATATATGCTGGGAACTCCGCCGAGTATCCGACCAAATGACAAATGTGTCGGTGCGGACAATCAGCAGGGAAGTCATGTGTTGATACATGCGCTGCGCCCCTCAACGACTACACGCCAGACATCCCTGCACCTTGGCCTGGATTCCATTCAATATTATGAATCAAAGTACCCACTGGTATATATGCTAATTGTACACAATTTCCCAAAGCTTGCTCCAGGTTCCCAAAGCTATGCACATTATTCATGACTGGGCTACCTGTTTTTAATTTATCACAAGCTAATATATAAGTAAATCTTGTAGATGCTGTTTGATGTTGGGTTGGGTAGATCCAGAGTACCAGCGTACTAGGGCAATCCAAGAGGAACGATTTGGATCATATTCGATTCTTTCTACCTTACCCGTCAACGAAGTGTTACGTTGAAAGTCAATTCTTCGCTGCAATCGTTTTGCGTGGGAGCCTCTATGGAAAAGGGTGATACGACCTGTGGAATTTCGTCCAGCAGACGCCTTTTTGAAACTAAAAGTTAATTGTTTGAGTGGTTTTCCTTTCCAGCAACTGTTTTTCATACAGCTTCGCTCCCGAATGATTTTTGTGTTTTTTTGCTTTGCTTTTCCAAACGTGTTTCATAAGACAAAGTTACCTTCAATTGAAGGCCAAATAACTCATGGAGTTTCATGCTGACATATTAAGATTCTACACTCAGAGAATACTCGAAATCCTGAATTACTACTCTTTCGTGGACAATCGATCATCATTATGGTCGATAGTTCACTTAATGAAGGAATCTTGTGCATTGACCTTAGCGCTTAAATATCGCACTAAGTTCAAAAGAAGCACGCTGAAGAAATTTGGTCCACAGTTTCAATGTGCTGAGAATTACAAGCGATTAAAAAGTTATCTATTTTTTATGGTAATCTGCCTGTTCAAAAAGTAGCAAAAAAAACGTATACTTATTTAGACAAACAAAAGAGTTTGTTATTATTAATGGAGAAAAGATTGACATTCTTCTTGTACGTATGAATTTTTGCTCTACTATTTTTACAGCAAGACAGCTTATAGAAACACGAAGGCACACTCCCTGCTTTTGAGGACATTGATTTAAAGCTCGAGTACGTTGCGTACGTCGTTTTGATTCTCTACCATGACGAATTAATTGATTCATTGTAGGCATATGTGTGGTTTTGTTTTTTGTTAATTAAATTAATGCAACTTAACTTGTTTTCAGGTTATCATTTTTTTATTTTAAATGATTTTTTCGATTTTGTTTTTATTTATTTTTTTGGCTGGGAACTATTTTGGCCCTTGCATGGCCGGGCCGCCCAGGCAAACAGGGTCACCCGGGCGGCCCGGCTGGTTGCCTAGCCTATGACCCCATTTTCCAACTGTGGTGTTCCAAAACAGACAAAAAAACAAACAAACAAACAAACAAACAGACAAACAAAACAAACAAACAAACAAACAAACAAACAAACAAACAAACAAACAGACAGACAGACAGACAGACAGACAGACAGACAAAACCAACAAAACCAACAAAACAAACAAACAAACAAACAAACAAAAACATCTATCAAGTGCAACTATGTGTAGGATACTTCTTTGTATTCTTGGATTATTGTTATGTTCCCTCCTCCCGCCCGTGCGAAGTGCAATAAGCTGCGTTGGAATGTTTGGCAAACTCACTTCTCTTTCCATTCCCAGACTTTCTTCTCAAAGTCTTCTCGCTGAAGATCTGTGCGTTTGATGCCTTGAGTTGCAAGCATCTTCTCAACCACCAGCTGCATTCACATATCCCACATGTTTCACCCGTATGTTACCCATACCAAGCATTAAACACACAAACTCAAAACCTCCTATCACCACTCCCTCCCTCCCTTCCTCCCTCCTTTCCATCGCCCAGTAAACGAAAAGGAAATCCATTCAAATAGCCTCCATAAAAGTTACACCAGTGATGAATAGGTAACAGACTAACAGTTCATATATAACCGCCATAGGTACCACCGTACCAGTCTATATATTACCGTAAGTACCAGTCCATATGTTACCACAGGTACCAGTGCACATACATTACAATAAGTTACTGTAAGTAATCAGCCCCATAAGTTACCATAGGTACCAGTCTGTCTGTTACCATAGGTACCACCGTAACAGTTGATATTTTTTACCGGAAGTACTAAACCATATAGTGCATATGTTTATGTAACTATACCTATCCAGTCCATCAGTCACCGTAGGTACCGGCCCATATGTTACCGTAGGTAGCATTGCAATATGTTACCATAAGTACCAGGCCGTATAGTTACCGTCCGTAAGTTCGAGTCCATCTGTTAAACCACCCGTACACCCAGGCCTGCAGGTGCCTTACTGTGCGCCAAGCTTTTCCGAACCGCCAGCAGTAAACATTTTTATTATTTTGACTGGTGCCACCAGCCATTGTGGTCCAGTAGGCCGAGCCTCCAAATTTTTTGTAGGTGACGAGTTTCTTTTTCAGCAAGGCTGGGCCCACTTTTTTACTTTTTTACTGGCAGTTTAACATAGGTAGCAGTGCACATGCTACTGTAGGTATTTTCGTCCATATGGGCTACCAGCGCATGCGTCAATATTTCAGCATACCAAGCCTTAAGGAGAAGAACCTGGACTCTTTCCTGCACCCCACCCCACCCAAAAACGAAAAGGCAGTAGAGTAACCATCCATGCCACCCTACCCAAAAACGAAAAGCGGGTAAAACAACCCTCCATGCAGTGTCTGAACAGGTTTCGAACTCCTGCAGCACAGATTGTTTGCAAGGTACATGTGCTTGTCCATACCTTTTTTTTTTTTTTTTTTTTTTTTTTTTTTTTTTTTTTTTTT
>BFEA01000118.1:1159054-1187493 GCA_003427395.1 Chara braunii
TGTGTGTGTGTGTGTGTTTATCAATCAAGCATATACAAACTACGGGCTGCGCACCTGTGCCCTCACGGTAAGTCAATTGGGAGTTGTGGCGCCGACTATACAATCACAATTCCCAGTTCCTTCCAAGAGGTTTGGCTTGCTTGCCCGTGGGCAGGAGGGGGGGCCAGTTGTCTAGTTGATGTAGCTCAGTCGTTAGAGCACCAGTTGGAAATGCGCATTGTGGTATAAGGTTGTGGGTTCAAAACCCCGCAGCCTTGCGCATGGACACCGGCAGGGGCTGACGCATGGTACTATTACAGACACTGCCTGCGCACCACCTAAGGGTAGTCCACGGTGTTGTATGTTGGTTGTGGGTTTACAGGGTTTGCTTGGGGTGTTGGTCTTGGGCGTTCTGATCTTCTCCCCAGTCTGGCATATCACACGTTCGATCCATATCTGGTAGTTGTCCATACGGTAGAGTCTTCGATTACACGTTACAAAGTCACGGGTTCGAGCTTGGCTCGGTCCTTGCGGGGGGTCCTTGTCCAGCTTGCCCCGTTCTCTCCTTGATATACACACACGATTCATAGAGTACACACATATACATGTACTAGTGGAGGTGGTACGAGCACCTCTCACCAGTACTTACTATTCACTTCGCAGATGCTCCATGGTGGGGAGCAGCATACAACCATATATGCACATATTCCACACCCAATACTGTCTACACAGATTCACAAAATATACACATAAAAAACAGTCTGGGAAGCTAGTCACTGGTGGGGTCTAGTACCGGCAGTAGGTTCAGGTAGGTTGGATAGGGTGCCATTGGGTGCAGTTCCTACTGGCATTTGGATATAACTGTCTGGTGGCTATATATGGGGGCCTGTAGTTCATTGTCTGGGCCTGGCGTCTGAAGTCCTCGTTCGACAAGGTTCCTCCAATTCCGCTTCCACCAGGGCTGTCACTCGTAGGGTCTACTGCCTGCAGTAGGTTTAGGTAGGTTGGATAGGGTGCCATTGGGTGCAATTCCTACTGACATTCGGATAGAACTGTCTGGTGGTTATCAGCCCTGGTGCCTATCACTGCTGTTCGGTCCAAGTTGCCTGGTCGTGGGTAGGGTAACGGTCCTGAGTGCTGGTCACACTGAGGTAGGATAGTGGGATAAGGGGTGCGCTAGGAGTATGCCGAGAGGATGGGTTGGGATGGGGTCTCGTAAGGACACCCACGGCTCACAGTTCCAAGTGATCACTGTGCACTCATTGACTGACCTCTACAACACCCTGGACTTTCTTATAAAAATAAAAAATAAAAAAAAAGGAGGGGGGGCCAGCCAGGCCCCACTTGCCAGAGCTGTCATTCTAAATTGTTTTTTTTTTTTTTTTTTTTTTTTTTTAATGTGACTATGCTCACAGGACCCACCCCTTCCTGCCTCAATTTTGTTCTTTCCTTAGGGTACCCCCTGCTTTTCCATCTACGGGGGCATTGTTGGCCCTACCCCGGATATATCGGTGTCCAGCGCATCAGTTCCGCAAGGGGACCCTCCCAGCCGTGTCACGCAGGATTTTGCGGGACTTTTTTCGCAAGGGAGCTTTCGCCGCTCCGACAGAGTGCGCTAGTCGTACCTCTTGCGAACCCCTACGACAGGATTAAGGTCGCGCGAGGAACAACTTATCTCTACCCAAGGGGCTGTCATCAGCATTGGACAGGCGTATCCCCATCGAGCTACCGAACCAGTGCGAAAACGGCTCGAGTGCAATCGCAAAGGTGATCCAGCCGAGGGTATTTCTCGTTCGCTGAACCATAGGGGGTACGAGCGGTCGAACGCCTTAATCGGACCCACGCGTGGAACCGACGCTCTGGGGCTGATTTCCCAAGCGCAGCTTTGCGCCGGTCAACTAAAATGGTCCATCTAGCCACACGACACATTTCACAATATAAAACCAAGCTTCGTACGTAAATCACGCCTAGTCCCTTTTTCACATCCGACCCATAATCTTTTGGCAACAAAACATATGGGCGTCGCGCGAGAGACTATGAATAAATATTGCGGCGAAGTAGGGTTTGTCATATCGACTAATCATGCATGAATACGCTAACAGTCGCAATGATGACGTTATATGTGGTGCTCATGATCACGTGGTCCTCACTGATTTTGAGGATCACTTCCGACACTCAAGTGTTAATTGAGACACGTCTTGAGAGGTTAATCTTTTGACGCTAGACAATCGTGAGTGCGATTGTAAGACCTACCCTCTTCTGCATCCTACGTGAGTGAGCGGTAGGCGGACTTCGGCCTCTTTGTGGCGACAAGGTGCCCTTGACCTATAAAACGAGACTCCATCTTCGGAGGCCTTCAGACAGGTCAAGGGGTTTGACTTTGACGACCGCCACGGAATTCAACGTCCAGCTATAAAGATCTGAAAAGCAAAAATAAAAAGGGATTTTTATTTTTTCTCAATACGAATCTGCTCAATTCTTACGCACAGTCAAAGTAAACCACTCGGTTACGCAAAATCTAATGTTAACGAGGTTATAGGACATGAGGCGATCATTATCACAATCACAGTGTGACTCCATCCAAAATATACGTATGATCACATATAAAGTCAAATCGTGACTTCAACTCACAAAAAATATTTGCAATCACACACAGATTCACCATCAACAGACCATGCACTACACAGGGTCAACGTCAACCACTTTTAACAGTCACTCCCTTTGCCTTATTCATACAAGTTTCAACCTTTGTCCAACCTTCCAAAAGAAAATACTTAGTCCTTTTCAAATGGTCATTCAATAAAGTTCAAATAAAAAATCAAGGAAAACATCCCAACCCACAGTGGTTAAGGCCTTAGGTTGAGTATCGAGAATGACTTAGAGTTGGGTCGGAGACCGACTTGTTATCAAAAGATAATAGAAAATGATCCTTGTAGGATCGGGCTAAACATTAGTCAAACCTTGAATCAAATTGAGTCAAGAGGACATGTTACACAAGACAAATCAGTATCCAAAGTTATAATTAAGTGAATGGAGAGTAAGACATCATTTCTCATTTCACTTAACTTCTCTCTTAAGATTAAGTTTAAACTTAAACCTATATGATATCAGAGATTAAAGAAAATTTTGGCAGCATCTCCCTTGTACAGGGTGGATTGTCATGATAAGGTTTTTCCTACCAAACATAGTTTAACTCCTTGAAACTAGGAAAATTTTGGCAGCACTTCCTCTAGGGAATGACGTTGTGTCTTTCAAAATTTATACTCGGCTAGATACGAGATCAACGAACGAATTTTGAATTTTCAAAGTCAAATTTTGTATAACTTTCTGATTTAGTAAAAAATTTGGCAGCAATCTTTTTGTAAAATTAGGTTTCCCAAATTTATACTAAGTCGGATAGGAACTCAAAGACAGAACTTGAACTCTTGTTAAAACAAAATTCAACTGACTTTTCAAATTTGTAGAAATTTTGACACCAATCCCTCTAGCGAAAGTGTGTTTCCAAAATTTGTACGAGGCCAAATTTTAAATTTAAAATTAATTTACACTTCACAAAAATTAAAATTTTTTATAACTCTCTGATTTATCAAAAATTTGGGTAGCACTTCCCCAAAAAAGTAGATTTCTCATATTTATACAGTCAAATATGAATTAAACAAAAGTTGAATTTGTAAAGATAAAAAATTGCCCAATTCCTTGGATTTGTAAAAATTTAAGCAACACTTTCCTTAGCGAAAATGTCTTTCCAAAATTTACAGAAAGTCAAATATGATAAATAAACTTAACTCTGAAATGCATAAATTGAACTAACTTATATAGCTCCAGCACATAGCGCGCATCTAAAGCAACTATCTATCAAAAGATAACTCAGTCTAGACTCATAGTCAAACGAACACATACAAACAAGGCCAGCCTCTCACAACAAATCTCAAATTGTTTTTACATAAAATAATATGTTGATTCTCTAGATGATTAACTCGTTACACGTCTTATATATAGCATGACGCTAGACCATTTTGCTTAGGAACAATGTCCAACATGCCTTAGGTTATACACGAACAAGTTACACAATACTTTTCTCTTGTTTGCACATGTGACTACACCATTCTTCTTAGAAATAATGTTTATTCATTGTCGTGACAAGTGTGTTTGTCGTGCTTTATGCATGTCACAGAGAGTGCGGCCGTGATTACCTGAGCAGCACTAGCGCGTCAAACTTCACATTGACGTGTGGAGATCTAAGTCGAGGGAGAGAGCGTGAAAGAGTAATGTATGTGTTAGTATAAGAGTTTATTGCGTCGTACAATAGATGACTGAGTGTCCGCCAACCTTAGCGGTTGGTGAGCCGGTCCGTGGGTTTGAGTGGCGACTAAAGTACGTCATGAAATTGGTTGGTTAGGCTACCACGTGTATGGGCCGCGCACATTAGCACCCAGGCCATTCACCGCTACAACGAGTCGTCATAAGATGTGGCTCGAGGTAGCCCCTACCATGGTGTTGAGACGTCTAAGATGTCATGTATAGTCCATGGGTCACGGGACCGACCGTAATTCGATTCCATATCGAGTGGATGCGCAACTGGTACGCGCCTTATTGTAGTATCGAGGGTCCGTAGACCTTGGTTTTGCCGGTACATCTCGGTACGACCACGGTGTGGGCACGATTCTGTAGCAGGGACTGCTTATAACAGGTTTCATTCTGAGCCCTACCAACCATGGGCTTAGCCCAGTAGGTGAGGCATATGCTTGGCACAATAGGTGACCCGGGTTCGAAACGGAGACGTGGCAATGGTGGGGGCAATGCAACGTGATGCTGCAAAGAACTGGGGGCCAGGTTTCGTTTTGCCTGCTGCCGGCGGGCCTAGCACAGGGGTACCTCCATGAACTGTTGAACAGGCATGTGGGACCAGCACGAGCGGGTCTAGCTCAGGTGCCACACCCACAAACTGTTGAAAAACAGGCATGTGGAAGAACACTTGAGGACCTAGCTCAATTGGCATACTGCGAACTGCTGAGAATAGGCCTGTGGGACCAGCACCCGAGGACATGGCTCAAACTGGTACACCCATAGACTGTGTGAAATAGGCCTGTGGGAACAGCACATGCGGGCTTAGCTCAGTGGTACACCCCTTAACTGTTGAAATACAGACCTCAGTTCGAACTCCGCTGGATGCAGATAAGTGAAATATTACAATACCGATTTACCTGTGATCAGCTGGCTCCATTGATCATACCTCAGGGGCCGTTTCCCATCCCCTGTCCTTCGGGACGTCCGTTAACATTGGAACGATTCAGCGAAGATTAACATAGACTATGCGCAAGGACAACAAATATAAACCAAGGGAAGCTGGGACTCACCCTTGCCTCATTCCCTTTTTTTGTTTTTTTGTTTTTTTTTAATCGAAACGAGAGAGGGCCGAGCTGCGTTGGTTGGACGAAGAGCACGAGGAGGTCGGAAGTAGTTGACATCAACAGGAAAATGTACTGCAAGGCGGAGCGAGCCGGGATAACAATCATATTAATACCTTCCACTGTGACTGTGTACAATTACAAAATCATTACACTTACTTTGTGCAGTGTTATATAGCATATCAGACTAGACGTAACCATCTCACATGTCTTACACAACTGCCCCAGTCTAGTCTGTGGTTCATGAGAGGAAGGCGGTAGGTGGGATTGCAACCCACAAGACCGCATCAAGGCTCTGTGGGGTGTTCACCCACCGATTGCGGGAGCTCTGTCGGAGTCCAGGCGGGACTCAAGAGGCAGAGAACTTTGAGGTAGGCCGACGCGATCTCCCTTAGGATCCCGTATACCCCTGTCTATACTACCCTTCTTTCGTTTTGACCGAGTTTTGACTCTTTGTACATTTTGTTGACTTTAATTCAGAATTTTAATTGAATCAGGGGGAACTTACTATGCTTGTTTAATTTCACTTGCTTGAAATGAAATCTATGATGTTTGCTTGCGATAATTTGAAATGGGGCTGAAGATGAGGTCCTTTTGACTGATCCGGCCGCTTTGCTCGTTTGACTAAGACATTAAAATAGGGTTAGAGATGAGGTCCTTCTAACTGATCCGGTCGCTTTGCTCGTTTGACTAAGACATTGAAATGGGGTTGGAAATGAGGTCCTCCTAACTGATCATGTCGCTTTACTCGTTTGATTAAAACATTGAAATGACTCAAATGAGGTTGGAGATGAGGTCCTCCTGACTGATCCGGTCGCTTTGCCCATTTTGCCTAAGACATTGAAATGAGGCTGGAGATGAGGTCCTCCTGACTGATCCGCTCGTTTTGTCATTTGCCTAAGACATTGAAATGGGGTTGGAGATGAGGTCATCTTGACTGATCCGATCGCTTTGCTCGTTTGACTAAGACATTGAAATGAGGCTGAAGATGAGGTCCTCCTGACTGATCCAGTCGCTTTGCTCGTTTGACTACGACATTGAAATGGGGCTGAAGATGAGGTCCTCCTGACTGATCCGGTCGCTTTGCTCGTTTGACTTAGACATTGAAATGGGGCTGGAGATGAGGTCCTCCTGACTGATCTGGTCGCTTTGCTTATTTGTCTAAGACATTGAAATGAGGTTGGAGATGAGGTACTCCTGAGTCCTGACTGATCCGATTGCTTTTGCTCGTTTGCCTAGTAAGACATTGAAATGGGGTTGGAGATGATGTCCTCCTGACTGATCTTGTCGCTTTGTTTGTTTGTCTAAGACATTGAAATTGTGTTGGAGATGAGGTCCTACTGACTGATCTGGTCGCTTTGTTGAGTCAGTCAGTTTTTTTGTTTGTTGACAACGGTCTGACTCTTCTCCTTGTGAGAATAGTCCAGGCTAATGTGTTAAGGGTTGCATGGGGTTTGACTGAGAACAACTTGAAAAGTTAAAGATTAACTAAATAAGATACATGACTTTTGTTTTTGTGAACCAAGGACAAGCAGAAGATGAAAATTTTGGATGAACAAACCCTTGTTTTTTTCAGCTGGTTAAATGAGTTGTTGACATGACATGCTTGCTAGCAATGCCTTGTTTTTTATTCAAGCTCTACCTACTTTTGCTGCTTAATAGGGTAGTCGGTTAGTACTTGCCATGTGCTGAAGATATAGGAGTTACCTAAATTTCTGCATTTTCTAAGTTAAGTTTATTTTACTTAGTTCAAGTTCTTGTATTTTTTGGGATTATTTATTTTGCTTGGCGCTGTATAAATTTTGGAAAGCTAGTTTTCCTACGGGAAGCGCTGCCGAAATTTCTACAAACCAAGGAGTTAGTCAAATTTTGACTCTCAAAGTTCAACTTTTGTCTAAGTTTATAACTGGCTTAGTTAAAACTTGGGAAGCCTACCTTTCTAGGGGAAGTGCTGCCCAAATTTTTACTAAATCATGGAGTTAGACAAAATTTGACTTTATGAAGTCAGAATTTATTTTGAGTTTAATATTTAACCTTGTATAAATTCTGAAAAAAAATCATTTTTCCTACGGGAAGCACTGCCGAATTTTTTTTTGTTTTCAAGAGTTATATTATAATATGGTAGGAGAAGTCTTGATGATCCACCTTGTAATAGGGGAGATGTTGCCTGAATTTTTCTTATTTTTTTTAGGTCTCTTTGAAAGATAAATTTAAGATCTAGTCTCAGGAGATTTTGAGTAAGATTTGATATTGGGATTTATTATCCATACACTTGAAGTTCAAATATTTGAGATTTGACCTGTGTTGTGTAAACAAGTCCTTCTTGGTCGTTTTGATTCAAGATCTGGCTAGTTCATCCCGATCCTACGAGGATCGTTTTCTGTTATAGTTGATAACAGGTCGGTTTGCAACTCAACCTCTACCTATTTCTGTACCTCAAACCTAAAAACTTTGCCCGGCGGGATTGGGGGTTTCCCTATGATTTTATCTGGTTTATTTCAAAAGGGTCATTCAAACGGATTGACTGTCGTTCAAAGGAGAATCAAACAATGATTGGGGCCTTTTGGCGAGAGTTAAGGGAGGCTTGAGCTATAGAAAATGGTAAAGTTGACTCCGTTAGTGCATGGAACGTGCTTTGGTTGAATGTGTGTGTGTGCAGGTATGTACCATGAGGCTTGATCATGTCTTTCATGCTGAGATGGTGAATGATTGCGAAAGGTTGAGTGAGTTGCATGATTGATTGTGAGAGATGGTCTCTCCTGGTTCCCGTACAAACCTCTCCCTTTCTTCTGAGTTTAATGTGTATCCATACGTATCCCTATTTTCATATCTATCGAGATCTGGATCAGGAGATCTGTGAAGGATTTACTATCTAAATTATTGGTCGGATGTTGGTCATGAACCTGAAATTCGAGGTCCTTGTCTAGGACATTCGAGGTTTCTGTCAAGCACAAGAGGACTCCCCCTATATGTTGGACACTTACTCCCTGCCCATCATCACGCTCTGCCTAAAGGACGGTTGAGCGACTTATCCTTCAGCCATTCTATATCGTGAAGGAAGCTTCTTCCACGACATTTTGTGCTCGACACTTGAGTGTCGTACAAAACTCTGAAACCCACGAAAGGTCGCGCGATTTGTAAGTAACTCATGAAGTATCTCCATAACAGTCGGACACGTGTGTACGCATGGTTGAATGTTGTGGTCTCCTTTGCGTATGCGTTCCTTTTATGCATTTTTGCGCAGACCACACCCTTATATTTGTGCGCACTTCGAGTTATGGGTTGGAAAAAGGGACTAGGCATAGAGAGATGATGTGTCAAGTTTACATCTTTTTAAAAGTTGAGATGCGTGGTAGTTGTGATGTCCTAGTCAACCGGCGTAGGGCCGCACTTGGGAGATCAACGCCCCAAGCGTCTCTTCGCGTGCGGGTTTGATCAGGTGTGACCGCGCATACCCTCTATGCTATAGCACACGAGAAAACGTCCTCGGCTGATCCACCTCTGCGATTGCATATAAAAACTTTCGTACTGTGGACTGGTAGCTCGGTGGGCATACGCCCACACAAAGGATGGTGACATCTCCCGCAGGTAGAGGTAAGTTGTACCTCGCGGGACCCTATCCTGTCGCAGGGACTCGGGAGAGGTGTACCTGGCGCACTCGGCCGGAGCGGTGAAGCTCCCTAGTGTTTTATCCGACATGCTGAATTCTGCGTGACGCGACCGAGAAGGTTCCCGCTAGCAGGGACTGTGCGCTCGACATTGCCCTGGATTATTGAGATATTCAAAATTTAAATAATTCTCTGACTTATCTTCTGATATGGGCAGGGGACTTAAATATTATGCTTCGAAACAATGTCCATCTTGCCCAGTTTACTTCCAATTATACTCCTGACTTTACCTCTCTACTTAGTGATATGGCTTAAGCTAGACTATTTAATTTATGTTTAGAAACAATGTCCAACTGTCTATTCACATGCAACTATAAATATATTATTTTCAATTTATACTCATTCGTATTTCAGTGTGTGTGGCTTTAGGCTAAACCATTCTGCTTCGAAACAATGCTTAGTTTTTCACCAAAATCATCTCTCATAATAAAACAGAAGATTGAATCATTCTGCTTAGAAACAATATTCACTCTATCTTAAGTCACACAAAAGCATGAAGTTGGACCATTCTGCTTATAAAAAAATGTCAAACTTCAGTTAGGAAAAAAAAAAAACATGTAGACCAAGTAATTCTTCTTATAAACGATGTCTGGTCCTTCAAAAAACACACAAAAAATTTTGCACTGGACCATTCTGCTTAAGAACAATGCCTAACCTTTAATTGATTTGGTCAGACACACGCAATACCACCTTCCTCCCACCTTTCCCCAGTTCATCCTTTAGTCTTATTTCAATCATAAAACAATATTTGAGATTCACGCATGCATTCCTTTTAGTTGATTTGATTAAGTTCTAATAAGAAACAAGAATCATAGGGGAAGGCATGAATACTTATTACACAGACTAAAGAGATGTAAATATAGGGGTCTTAATAGGTATATACGTGAGAAGGAAGTTATGCCTGAAGATCCTTTGCCTCTAGACCCTGGCCTAGGTTCCGACAAAGCTCCCGCAATCGGTGGGTGAACCTCCCTCAAGGCCTCGTTGCAGTCCTACGGGTTTCTAATCCCGCTTGTCGTCTTCCTCTCATAACCAATAGACTAGACCGAGACTGAAAAGTGTAGAAGAGACGACTTCGCATTTTCGAGATACAAGGAAGACTCACTTAGACTCATATTAGAGAGTCTTGAATCCTTCAACCTCCAGAGGGTCCCGCAATGGTGGAAAACAAATGTAGTAAAATTGTCAAGTCAAAGTCAAAACGCAGAATGACGACCCTTTGGCGGCCCTCCAAATTGCAACAATGTCCCTCCCTTTGTAAAGCCTGATCACCCCCTCGATTCTACAGTGCCTCTCCTCAGACCAGACCGCAGCTACGCAACGTAGAAAGATTGCATTCAAATAGTGCACACCCCCTGTGCTTTGTTCGAATAGGAGCAAAACGCAACAATACATAGCATGCACAGTAGTCGTTCGCAGCAAATAGACCTAATAGTGCCTAGCAAGATGCGGCGAAGCATAGCAAACGGTCGTTGCACAGCAGTAGCTCGGCGTGCACGACAACAAGGTGAACGGTAAATTCACCTCTCGATGATGTCGAAAGCAAGCAGTAATTGTCATAGCAGATTGAGAGAAAAATGCACTTGTAACAGTTCGAAAACCAACAACATGCAGTAGTTCTCATATTATATTGAACTGTAGCATCCTACCAACAATCCCAATATCGAACTCGCACAGCGGGTGGAAAGCACGACAAGATGCAACAAACCTCTTTGTGCACGACAACAGCAGTAGTCGTCACCTTAAACCACACTAACCTTTCGATCTCTATTCCTCATTCTTGACACCCTTCTTACCTTTCTTCAGTCTGAACGTATCTTGGTTAAGACTATATCAATTACAATTTATCTTCACTAGGATATTTATATGATATCACAAGGAACGGTCCTATCGTAGCTATTTTTGCGGCACAAGATCTCGATCACCCATGGGACTAATCAAACGAACTCCCCTACCTAAGCTCACGTTGTAGGCTCTACATCAGGCTCAACATATCGACGAACGTGGCCTCTTCGACCAGGTAAGTGTGCTTCTCTTGTTTGAGTTCCTTTTTCTTTTCTATCTACTCTTGCATCCCACCCTCCATCTCGTTCTCATCAACCTTCCTTCTCCTAAAATAGCTAAAGTGCATACGTGTGCACTCCTCGTGGTACCAACAAAGGAATTTGAACCCCCTACCAAAGCATGGGGAGCTTCCTGCACCAAACGTCCACAGATAGATCGGCTTGCTTGAGTGCAAGCTAAGAATGAATCTTCTGCTGGAACGTGACTAGATGCACTCTGATGGTAAGTGCAATAGCAGCAACGAGGATCATCATGATGATGGAGGTGGGCATAACAACTCCCAATCGTGAAATTTCATAAAATGAGCACCACGATCGTAGTGATTACCACGAAGGTTCACGGTCGGGATTGGGAATATGACATGCACCCGTGCAAGGGTGATTGCGAAGGCATACTGAAACGCGTGGATACAACTGTATTCAACAATTGTGCAAAATAAGAATGGATCTTCCGCTAAAATAGGGAAGGATACATTCAGCCAAATTTTACTTTCTCTTTTCCTCTTGCACAGCTCAAAACCGTTGGACCATTAAATCTACGCCCCCAACGCCAAATCTTTCGGCACCCTCGTGTCGCCAATGCCGATAACCTTAGGTTAGTCTCCTCCCTCACTCAATTTCATCGAAAATCGAACGAGATATCCGTTTTTTCGCGTTCCCCATATCCTTTTGTTCGACACTTTCGTGCACTCCCCTTCGCTGCTAACTTCAACTCTACTAATCTAACACCAAAACTAACATCGTTATAGAGCTCGCCTGGTCCAAATACCCTTAACTAACACTTTACTTCGCTCGTTTCTACCGAGAAACGAGCGAGTAATTCGTTCTTAATCCTTGTCATCATCTCCCTCGTCATACCTTCGACATCCTCTTCCTCCAATCTACCTCTGTACCTGCCTCGGATTTGCACCTAAATTCACTCCATTATTTTTCCTCTTCCCTCCTTTTCTCTCTCTCCCTTATCTTCCTCTTCTTCTATCCCGATCGGATCTCTATTGCGTCACAACGGGGTAGAGAGTATGACCGTACTTGTAGGGGAGAGCAAACGATATCCGTGGAGTTTATTAGTCGCAAGTTGAATGTCACTATGGACACGAAAGGCAGATAAAGACTACCACAAAATCGGGCATGACGAACCACGTGATCATCCAGAGTCAAGGAGGCGGCCACGAAAAGGGGGGGGATGGAGACGAGCATCAGGATGTTGACTTTCCTTGTGCTCAAATAATGGCAATAGAAAACGAAAAGGACGATCACCGCCAACTGCTTGATAACAGTCATGGACGACACCACGATCACCACTCATAGCCTGGTGGTGAGTCGGAGGGGCCGTGAAGTTGGCCTTCACCATACGTGTTAAACGAGAATGAATCTTCCGCTATAATATAGAAAGATACACTTTGCCCCTTTCCCATTTGTCTTCGCTGGCCCGTAGCGCATCATCCCGTTTTCATGATTTTCAAGTCGGGTGAACAAACTCAAGTTATCATAATCAAGCACCAATTACATAGCGAGGGGAGGTCTCCTAGCCTCTGCGAGTATCGCCTCTACGTTGGGACCATGTTGATTCCCTCTATATCATTCCCACTGTAACGGATGTCCTGAAGGACCACATCCCTGCCACGCCGCGAGGTAGCATCATCGAACTGACTAGTTTATAAAAATTTCAAAATTATTTTATTTTGGGCATCCGACCACATCTGAACTTGAACACAGGCATGTGTTTCAACGGTCTATGGGTGTACCAGCTGAGCTAGGCCCATTGGTCCCACACCTGTCTCTTATACACATCTAGATGTGTATAAGAGACAGGTGTGTGTGTGTGTGTGTGTGTGTGTGTACCGGCTGCGTGTGCGTGCTGTATGGTAGATCACGTCAGTTTGTATGTGCGCAAGGCATTCCACATGTGCACACAGTAGTGGAATAGGAAAGTCCGACGAGGCAGAAGAAGCAAGCGGCTTGATTGTTGCAATGAGAGGGAGAGAACTCAGGAATTAGAGTGGATGTTTTTTCTCATAAGGAAAAAGAAAGAAAAGGACTGAGACTGGATAAATGGTGGAGAATCAGAGTTCACCCACCTGATATTTGCCGAAGCAGCGATGGCCGGCAGTTACCGCGAGGCGGAGGCGAGTGCAATCTCCTTGTTTGACTCAGAGGGATTGCCGCTCCCGCACGCTGCCACGTGTTCGCATCTCGCCGCAGTTGCCCGGTATGATGAGAGCAGGGGACACGTGGCATCGTGACAAGATGAGAACACGTGTCATCTCGCTGTTCGGTGTGATGCTGAGCACAGGGGCCCTCCCCGATCATCGGCCGTCTGCCTCGGCGTTGATACTGTCGTCGATCTTGATGCAGTAGCCTCCCAACAGGTGCCACGTGGCGCACGCCGCTCTGCCCGCGTCGCGAGACGGCGGCATCTGCTGATGCCGCCGCTTTGCCTTGCGCGCCGAGCCCCCGCCGCACATGACGCGCGACGCCGATCGCCTCCGCAGTCCATCGCGACAGCAAGGCTCGGCGCGCAAGCTGCGCTTCCCCCAAGGACCACAGCCCAGCCATGGCGGCACAAGCGCCACCAATATGCCACGTGGCAAGTCGATCGACGGCTATCCACGTGCTGACGTGTCACGCCTGACACCAGGAGATTCTTGATTATCGATTTCGCGCTGCTACTGCTAGAGCCTCGGGCGACAGACAGACTTCGCCGGCCCGCCAGCAAAACACTCCCACCCCTGCCTCTCTCACACACCACGCTCTCCCCCTTTTGCGCCGACCCCTGTCCATCAATCACAATTCCCAGTTGCTTCCCAGAGGCTTGGCTTCATTTGCCCTGGGCAGGAGGGGGGGCCCGCCAGGCCCCACTTGCCTGGAGCCTTCATTCTGAATCGTTGATGAGAGGGGGATTGGACGGCCAAGAGACGAAGAACTGGGTAAGCAGGAGCTCACCCGGGGCCTAGGTCTAAGGGGCAGGCCGCGTTGGTGCTATTCGCAGCCCTATAAGCACCAGTACATGCCAGCTATTGGCTGCGGGCCGCTTTCCCAGGCCGCCCACCGCCTATTCATTTTGTCCCCTTTCCAAGGCCCCCCACCGCCTATTCGTTTTGTCTACGGGGCTCAGCCTCCTAAATTTTCGGAGAGGCTCTAAACAGGTTCTCCAGCTGCCTGAGGTACAGCAAGGTCAGAAGTCTGTTCGCAGCCCGTCAGGGGTGCGTTATTCCCCCTTTGAGACATGGAGACATTTTATCCTTCGTTATACCGGACATGGAGACATTTTATCCTTCGTTATACCGGTCATTCATTGCTGGTCGTTTCGTCGTTGGAAGGCTCAAAAAATGCAAGAAGGTGCAGGTATGGCACTTTGGGGGGGGGTGGCAGTTTGTCTGAAAAATGAGGGACTGGTAGCTGCCGGTGGGACCAAGCTTTGGGTTTTGGTCGGAACGGGTTTTGGTCGAAATCGAAACGGTGGCAAAGCAGGGGCAAATGGAAAGGGTGCACAGGACCGGGGCCAGGGGCTGAAAAGTCCGATGAAAGTGCGCACTCTCTCTCTCTCTCTCTCTCTCTCTCTCTCTCTCTCTCTCTCTCTCTCTCTCTCTCTCTCTCTCTCTNAAAAAAAAAAAAAAAAAAAAAAAAAAAAAAAAGGGATGGGAAGGGGGAGGAGGACCGCTAGCAGCTTCTTGGTTCCGGCAATCAGGCCCGTGGTCGGACCGACAACAAAACCAAGGGGGATTGCCTTGCAGGGCCTTCAACCCCTTGGTTGCCTTTAACCAAAAATTGCTTTCTTGCTCCACCATTGTTAATTGTTGGCCTCGATCCCTGAATCTCCCTGATGAAAGTTCAACACCGTAACCAATAATGCTAGGCCTGGGGCTGACATTTATAACTGCAAAAATCCATATAAATGGATAGCGTGTCTTATGTGGGCCTACCCAAACGCCGCAAGGTCACACCTTGGCCTACCAGCCAATATCCATGGCTGGCGAACCCCTGCACTCGATGCACGAGGGGCTTGGTTTGGCTCATGGCCGCCTCATACACCATCTATCGCACTATGGTGTTGCCGCTAGTTCCCCATGTACAATATTCTTATATACATCACATACCCAACACCACAACACTTAAAAAAATGGTAAATTTTCTTTTAAAAGTGGTGTCGGTAGCGAAACTTTGAACGTCAATCTCAATGGATATCACCCTTAAATGCACGCATGCACCACAGTTCAATGTACTGACCAAATGGAAGATCACTTAGTCCTAAATCAAAAAATCAAAAGTTGGTCAGCAGATGCGCCAGCTTTATAGAATCTACAAGAAACATATTGCGCGCCTCAAAACTACGAACCCACGCAATCTCTACTTTTCCTCTGAACAAAAAGTTTGTCAAAAAAAACACAAGTCGCGGCTCACACGTTACACCCAACTTTAGCTTTCAATTTCTGAATTAAAATTATTTTTTCTATCATTTGCAAAAAACAAGGCGGATACCCTAATAAGGGTATTTGTGCCGATACCGGACAACACTTGCAGGCACCCACGCTAGGCCATGACACCGCTTCAACCCCAATTGAAGCACTATTGAACGAATCTTGTCGTACAGACACTTCGGTCGCTAAGTGTGGTCGTCTTACACTTTCCTATGAGCACCCGCCTGGGTTGGTCTGGCAGTGAACACTCCACAAGACTACCCCAGACAATGTCTATTAGTCCTACCTTGACCAAGGTCTTACCTAAGCCGGCCCCTGACTCGACCCGGGTGATTCCCAACATAGCCTACGCGTATAATGTCATGTGGGGGTGCAGCGTTGTCGTTTCCATAACCCACACCAGTTCGCCCCAGGGCCACTTCTGCCAGGGAAAACCTTCGACCAAAGTTGATTTTTCCTGTGCTCTTACATAGGGAAAATACTGAAATAGGAGACCCTTCAAGTGAACGCTTTAGGAACCCCCTTTCGGTTTAAGAGGTTGACGATAAAAGAAGCCCAACCTTGTTAACGAAACTTACAACGAAGTGCAAGTACGAGTCTCCCATCGCGGGAAGGCACGAGGCATAAGAAGCGGGGACTTGGAGTCAGGATGTGGGATCATGAGATATATATGTTTTAATTTATCAATCAAAAGAGGATAATAAGATAACCAGAGACATGTAAAGAAAAAAAATAGAAGAGTTCGTTCGGACATTGACTAAATTTAGATACTCATGAATCTTTTGTGTTTCCTTTTCATATGCCTACAGTACTTGCTGTTACCGTGCTTTTTCCAAGTAGAGAGGCTGCAGCGGGATATGTAGTTCAGGCAGGAAGGCGAGAAGTAGACTTAGAACAAGTTGGTTGCACTTGCAATTGTATTTCCATCTGGAAGAGAATTGAGGATGGATCGTGGCACTGTGAGAAACCCGTTGCGAATCTATTTATTTATCAGCTCAGCTTATTTACAAGTCTTCGAGCCCAGTTTCGTTCGAACCCAGCATATGGGTTGGATCGACCTATCCATTATTTATCTTAGTAGCAAATCCGGATATCCCGCAGACCAATTTCATCCGGATGAAAATTCCGGATTAATTCCGGATATGGAAAATCCGGCCCTGCGCAAAATATTTTTTTTTTACCGAAAAAAAACAAATTCAAAAAAATCTGAAAAAAATTATGTTGTTCATATCAATGATATGAACAACTTTTGGCTTGAGGCCATCTTTGATTACTCAACAAATATGAAGATAAAAAATAAAACAGAACAAAAAAATAATATTTAGATAAAAAATTATAAAATGAATTAAGCCTCCTCCCTCTAAACCCCTTTATTCCCTATCTTATCCCCTTTGAACCCTTCCAGGCCCTATCAAGCTTTTCATAAAATAGGAGCGTAGTTCTATTGTATTTTGCATGCGCAATATCACTTTTTTTTTTTTTTTTTTTTTTTTTTTTNTTTTTTTTTTTTTTTTTTTTTTTTTTTTTTTTAGGCTTTTGTTTTAATCATCCGGATTTTCGGATGATCCTACCCCCCGATCATCCGGCCAGATAATCCGACCAGATTATCCGGCCAGATAACCCATGCTACCTAGTTATTTATGGTTGATACTTGAATTGTATTATGATGCTCGCATAGATAATTTCGATGATATCAAATTCCTCGAACGAATTGAGCAAACCGCTTCAAAATTATCGATAGGCAGACCTTTGATGGGATTACTCATTCGCTCGAGGTACGTAATCTGCGGCCACTTCTCGAAGCTTAGAGTGATTCAACTGATATAAGAATATAGCCTAAGGAGAGGAGTAAATCATGACTCTTAACAGAATAGAAAGTTTTTAACAAATTCAATTGAATCTCTACAGATGTCGAACATATCTGCAGTGACAAACTTCTTTTGTACGTGCGAGGAAGCGAAAAATTGGATATCAAGCTCGAAAGAGGATGGGATAGGCATGAAACGGACGGGACGTTTAATTTATGATTCATCTATCGTCTTTCCTATGAGAGATAGACCGAGATTTTGGGAAGGAAGTTTGAGGCATCATTTGAGAAATTGTTTATTTCGTACCGGCTCTACAAGACACATCATTTGGTACGGATTTGCACCTCGAAAAAGTGATGGAGTGACATAACTGATGGTCCGACACAGCGATGAGTGAGATCCATACGCCGAAGATATTTCAGAGGTGAAATGATTTTTATATGCAATGCTCCTGCGTTATAACGAATAGCAATAACATTTTGCTTATGTTCATCATTATCCTTGGACGCCTGACAACAAATTTCGGCGTTCCAGGCGAGTTATCTTTCTTACTAGAGTGAAGTTTGAGCGAGAGGAACATCGACTTTTTCAATTGATCAATGCTTGATATGGTTTTTCTCGTAAACAGATAAATGGTGGTCAACGAGACCTCAATATGGCTAAGTATCTCCTTATTTGCGATACACCTGATGACGGTGTGATAAGAGGACCGGAGCGACTTTTGATGGTTCGAGATGGCGCACCTATACGATGGATCGACTTCATCGGAATGTTTTGGGATAACCAAGGATTTTTCTAGACACTCACGCAGATGTTCGAGCCAATACGTTCGAACTTCTGGGGAACTTTATGGTTACCTTTATATCTATCACGCAAGTAATCTCCAATGATCTCCCGAGTCGTTGTGAGTATCAAGATTATCTCGTCCGACAACTGTTTCTGCGTTGTTCAGATCCGGGGCACGGAGATTGGACATTGATTTAAACGGAGTCGACCCTTTTGTGCCAGAGTATGGAGGTTAACCTCACGGATGACCTCGCTCTATGACACACGTACTATTAGAGTCATGCGAGGTGGGCGCGTCACAACCTTGATATTTGATGATGACGAGCTCGCACGCTTGGACTCGCTGGAGGCTCAAACCCACGAGAACGTCAGATTTATCATGATTAGACGCTACCTCTAAAAATTCTATTTGATTTTCAGAAACATCACGTATCAATCGTCTCGTTGAGGAAGTCATTACACTTATGGCTTCACGAGGTAAAAAAAATAAAAATAAATAAAAAATTATGTAGATAGGACCGTTAGATGGATGGTATTCAAATTACCCCGATGACTTTACCATTATGCTTGACATTGAGGGGTAAATGCATAAGAAAGGAAAAAATAGCAAACACATGTTATCGATCAAGAAAGTAAATTTGTGATGAATAGGAGAGTAATATTTTTTTTGGTATAGGCAAACACCGAATCACGTAAAGCGATGTAGACTGTGACCTTCGGCTCGTGTGAATAACCGTCAGTTCTACCATTCCAAAAACTTTTAACAAAAACTTCGCGAGAAAACTGAGAGCAAGGAAAAAAAGATGGAATATACCTCTGAGTTAATCATCAGACAACAACGATTTGCACAACCATATTACTTTAGAACATTCTGGAGTTGCATAAAATTTTTTATTCCATGTCATAATCTTATTTAAGTTTGTTTGAGAGATTCTCAGGGATCTGGCATAAAAGTCCTGGCATTACGTTTCAACTAGTAGAACTGCAATTGAGGCGATTGAAGTAAGTCATAAGTTATTCTTGTATATTAAAGAGAGAATTTCAATGACACTGTGATTTTTTTTGCAGTTATGACTTGGAATTTTGATTTTATCAAGAATGAGGAAAAATTATTTTTAGCAAGTCATCTCATCAGTTCAATTCAACTATACTTGATTCAACATTACATTGTATTCATTTTTTTAAGCGTTGTATCTCGATAATAATAATTGTCGAAATTCCGGTTGGAATAATGATTTTTTAATATGTGTATGCTTTATTGATGACATGTGTGTTTTGTCTTAATGTATATATACAGCCCCTCGTTTGTTGTCCTCTTCTCCCTCTCTGCCTACGGTTTACCGGGCAGTTCTATTTGACGATATATATATGTGTGAGTTATGTGAAAAATACTATGCTTGATTGATGGGTTTCACGTCTGGTAGAAGGTCCTAGTTGATCGATGTATGACTCGGGTTTGGGAGATTAGCGTCCGGAGCCATGAACAACGTTTGACGTACGATCATGGTGTTTTACTCAAGCATACTATGCTATAGTGAAACAAGCAATTGTCCTCGATTGACCTACCTTTGCAATTGCATATAAAAAATTTTGCATGTGGGTCAGTAGCTCGCTAGGGATACGCCCTTAAGGATGGTGACAACCCCTTAGGGAAGAAAGTTGTGCCCCGCGGGAACCTATCGTGTCGCAGAAGACCACAGAAAGTACAGTTGGCGCACCCGGCTAGAGTGACGAAGCGACGACGCAACTGCGACCATCTCTGCAGTTTGCGGGGTTATTTTGGCTCGTCCTCGAGTTGTCTCTCAATTTTTTGTTTAACTCCTGCGAGACATGGTCGAGAGGGCTCTCGTCTTTCGCAAGAAAAACGGGAGCCAATGCGCTCGACACCACGACATTTTCCCTCCGTATTTCTCATAAAGCGGCATCTCTCCGATGCGAGGTGTTGAGCATTCTATCTAGCTCGTGCTTGACTATCGTGTCCTTCATCAAACACTCTTCTTACTATCAACTCCACAGACGACGAAACTCAATCGTCAGCTTGAGGAGCTCCTTCAACTGTGTTTCATTGAACCAAGTGACTCCCCTTGGGGTGCACCCGCCCTCTTTGCTCACAAACCGGACGAAACTTTTTGTCTCCGTATTGAGTACCGTGCCTTTAATCGTTACATGGTTAAGAACAACTATCTCATGCCTCGCATAGACGAGCAGGTTGACCGTCTGGCAACCAATCGCTTCTTCGAGAAGATCCATCTTCGTAGAGGTTACCACCAGATTCACGTTGCAGCAGAGGACCAGTCGAAGATTGTCTTTCGGTCGCGCTTCGGCCACTACAAGTTCATTGTGATGCCATTCGGCCTCACCAACGCACCCACCACCTTCTAGACGTCGATGAACGATATCTTTAAGGACATTCTTGAATAATACGTTCTCGTATACCTAGACGATATCTTGGTCTACAGTCGTACCTTAGACCACCTCAGACACCTACTCTATGTCCTACAACGCTTACGCTAGTATGACTTATATGCCAAGCTTAGCAAGTCTTGCTTTGCCCAGTGTAAAGTGAACACCTTAGGACACCATGTGTCTAACCAAGGTCTCCATGGACGACATGAAGATTACTGCTATTGTGGAGTGGTCAATCCCCACATCCGACAAGCAGCTTCACAATTTCTTAAGCCTCACTAGCTACTACAGGAATTTCATCCAGGGATACGCTAGGTATTTTTACGTCCTTACCTTCACCCTCCTCCTTAAGAACCCGCCGTGGTGTTGGACACCTCTTCTGCGAGGACGTCTTTCGCGCCCTAAAAAAAATGGTGATTTATGCACTGGTTCTTCGCCTCCTTAATTTTGATCGTTCCTTCATAGTAACCACTGATGCGTCAGATTTTGCAATAAGAGATGTACTTTCTCAGGTGTTTCCCTCTCCTCCTGATTCACCTTATCCCCATGTTCCTTACTTCCCCCCCCTCTTGCTGACATCGTTTTTCGACTGACACCTATCCTTCCACCACTTCCTTCCAATGACAGTTCTCCCATCACTTATTCCCCGACGATCGCGGAGCATGAGACTATCGAGGCTCGTGTTGGGGATTGGCCGATCGCTTTCTACTCCCGTCAGCTAGTGCCTGCCAAGATAAACTATGCTGCAGATGAACGTGAGGTTCTCGCAATAGTTTATGTTACCTGACATTGACATGATTATCTCCACGGGGCACCCTTCACGATGCGCACAGACAACTAAGTTTTCCAGACTTTCCTCATGAAGCCCAAACTTTCCCCGCGAAAAGCACACATGCACTAGCGTCGGAGTTGTGCTGTCCCTTCCAGCTCAAACTCCATCTCTGTCATCCTCACCCCTTCGTCTTTATCCTGACAGACTGTCATTCTGGCGGGTCCACCGCAGACATTAAGGCTGCGCTGGTGAAGGTGCCGACAAACTAAATTACGACAAACCGCAGACATTAAGGCTGCGCTGGTGATGATGCCAAAATTTTTCGGCGTCAACGATCGTAATTTTTGTAGCGTTATGGTGATAATATTGTGGTTTTTCAGGTGGTACTAAGTGGAGGGGAGGTTTTGGGTTTTGGTGCACCGTTGACGTCATTTGAGGGGTAAAGGAGATTTTTTGGTTGTGTGGCGAGCAACGAGGTCCGTCGTTTTTTTAATACGTGCTGGTGAATCTTGTGAGGTGCAGTGGAGATGCCGACGTTAACCTCGGTGTTGGACCAGGTTCTCAAGGTTGAACGAGATGTTTTTTATTTGTGCGTACATGCGTGGGCGACAGTAGGGCCATCGACACTTATCTATCGGGACCACCTGTTACCGTAAGGATCAGCGGGAGCGCATGGGCAAAATTGACAACCCAAGGAGAGTAGTACTCGAGTACTTTTTTTTTTTTTAGAAGTGTGGTGGAAGCATGCGGGCAATGCAGTGATTGTTGAGAATTGGCGGCACCCTCAACCTCCTCCGATTTTTCTCATCTAGGTTACTACCTTGAGTTTAGGAAAAATGCAAAACAATTAAAACTACCCGCTATGGATGCATTCTATTTCTTAAGGGCGCTTTGTCGATTCGGTGGAGACGACCCAACTTCTGAGATTCAATTTTTGTGCTCGGGCGAGGAGGAGTACCCCGAACCACTTTCTAGAAGGTGGGATATGCAACACTTTGAGTAATGTACTTGATCAAGAATCATCTGCAAAGCAACCTATCATGAAAAAAAAAATAAACATGTGGAGACGGATGTGTGCGTGCTTAATCTTGGGTCGGTGGTAGAGTGAAGTAAATGACTTTGGCATCACATCTCATCAAGTCAAAACTGAGGAGGTTTGACTACCTTGCCGGTTCCATCGAGGTTATTGTTGAAGCAAACTCCCCGTTGGCCGTTCAATATGATTTTATTTATTTATTTATCGAGCTCGAACCGAGGTGGTCTTTTTTTTTTTCGATCTTGCGTTGTTGATTCTATCACGTGGTGCTCAGACTCTTCCAGTTATTGATTCAACTCATGTTGAAATCATATATGCTTTCCAATCGACTGATGGTCGTTTTTTTTCGGTATAGTTATATTTGATCATGATAATCTCTTCTTTGAGTTGTGCACCTAAGGGACTACGATTTAGTTAATATGCGTTTCACGCTTGGTTGAGACCGTGCTAGTCGACTGGCGTCCGCTTCGTAATTAGGAGATCAACGCCTTGGAGAATGAATCACGTTCGGGTTTAGGTGACGTTTTGACCACACATACCTATACTGCAGCGAAACGAACAGACGTCCTCGACTGTCCTACCTCTGCTAATGCATGTAAAAACTTTCATATTTGGGTCAATAGCTCAGTAGGGATACGCCCCTAAGGGTGGTGACAACCCCTTAAGAAAGGTAAGTTGTGCCCTGCGAAAACCTATCATGTGGTAGGAGACCGCGGGATGTACAGTTGGCGCACCCGGCTAGATCGGCGAAGGGACGATACAACCGCGTCCATCCTGGTGGTTAGTGAGACTATTTATGCGTTATCCCCCAATTGTTTCCGGTTTCGTTTTGTTTTTCTTTTACTCTTGCGTGACATGGTCGGGAGGGTTATCGCCTTTCCAAGAAAAAGGGGGAGCTGTTGCGCTTGACAACGTGTCTGACGTTTCGCCCCAGTAAGCGACGACGGAGAACTTTAACTGACCATCTCTACTTTTGAATGCAAACTTGTTTTGCATTTGTTTGGTTTCATAAACAATTGTGTTGGATCAATGGGTGGAAACCATTTCCCATAACCATAGCCAACTCAACTTAAGAATCATCCAATCTTAATCTCCTTTCCTAAAATTATTGGCACCCCCCTTTCCTTTTGCACTTTCTTAGACCCCCATCCATACTCTGTAAGCAAAATAGTTGGGCATAACACCTTGCGCGTCACAGCCAAACCCTATAGGTGATCTGAAGTTGGACATGCATCAGGGCAGGATGGTCGGGGTAAGAGCCTCGTCCCACACCACTAGAGAACTCTTGAGTTTCAAGTGTGCCCTAATCACAAAACCGTGATTAATTTACACTACGTCGCCTCGTCATTCCATATGCACTAGAGGCCGCCCTTGAAAAAGTAGCACTTGAAACAAAAGCACCCTCAGGCTGGCTCCTTATTGTGTGGATACCTGCTGGCGCCCATGCGATCCAGTGGGCCGACACCCGACCGAAAAGATGTGCGCCTGTGGTTCGGTGTTTGGGTCCCGAGGGTCCGGCCTAGGGCGAGAGTGAGATGTGAGCACGCGCACACATAATTTTAAAATTTAAACTTTTGATCGGCACAGTGCGGTGTGACGCCCAACCTTACGTCCTGCGCGACTTCCCGTTTCAGAGTGGGAGGGGGCCCGGAAGCGCGTAGTAGGGGTGTGCCAAGGATTTTAAGAAAGTGGGGGTGGAGTTCCAGGACGGAACTGAGATTTCTGGTGCCAAGTTTCAAAGGGAGAAATGCAAGTCGCTTCACGTGGGGTCTGCTAGTTTCGCCGGCCACGTCGTCTGGGGCGGGTTCGTATTTGGTGTGCGGTGGAAACACAGTGGGTGTCTCTCTGTGTGAACACCTGCCGCCGACGGGTTTCACAGATCTCGGAATCTGACATGGACGGCCTCAGCTGGAGGCTGTGCTCTCAACGCTCAACTTCGGAGCAGGTTCGTTGTACAAATCCCGCGGATCGATAGGTGTTGTGCTGCCGACACTCAAAGCACGGCCTTCGGGGCCAGTAGGGGGCTATCGATTCCCAAGGGACAACTGTCAGATGATGATAGGGAAGAGGGAGATAAAATGGAGGGAAGTTAGTTTCAATGGCGACAAATCCCGGGGTAAAATAGTACTGGTAGTTATGGGTGTCGGGGTAATCCGGGATTCGAGAATTATGTCCGATGGCCCTGTGAAAGTCCCAGGCACACAGCCGATCGTCCTCAGTTCAGCAAGGGTAGGCCGGAAGCCTTAAGTTCGATCGGCGAAGGAGTTGTTCATTCTCCCAGTATTCCCGTGCTCGGGGTTCCTCAAATTGGCACGATCAGTGATCCAGAATGGGAGGTCGATATCCATATTTGGCAAGAGGGACTTAACTCATACATTTGGTCGGGCAAGGGTAGATGTGTCGGGGACGGATCATGCAGACACGCGTATACATGATGGCTTCCGTTCTGGTGATCATTCGTATACGTGCGTGCCCATCGGATCCAAATCAACTTTACAAATCAGACGGTTGTTCGACGAGCAGAAGGAAAAGGAGAGTAAATAGCATTCCCATGCATCAGATGTCAATCATGCGTGGATCATGTATGAGTAAGATCTAACTCATACTCAGGCATATGCGCAAATCGTAACCTCTCTGTTATACGTGCATCTATCCCGAGCCGGGTTTGTTCTGGGAGACAACTTCGACAAGCTTAACGCAAGATCACACTGTCAATCAGTACCAAATATACAAAAACATAGTCATACCACAAATGCGCAGGATTACATACATTTCTCCATACATCAGCAGGGCATTCATCCCCTACTCCTCATACTCCCTCATTTCTACAATCGACAATCCTCCATGCAAGTCGTTCGAGTGATCAATCAATTTTGGAGTTGTCATACATCCTGTACTGAAAAAAGAAGAAATGGGGGAGAGAAAGATAACCCATCAATCAAACAAAGGATGGTTGAGAACCAGAAACCAAAATTATATAGAAGATACGAAGAGATAACCCTTGCTTCAACACCCCGCTCTCTCTCTCCCTCTCTCGAAGCTCCCACGATACGGGCAGTCCGTTGCCTCGCACCTATCAACAACCCGAAGTTGTCATCCCGCTTAGTCTGAGTATGCAAGCCAGGTTCGCCCGTGTGCCACAGTCCTTTGCGCCCCCACGTCAACCCCGCCTACCCAGCACCAGCTCGTCGGATTGCCCAACTCCCTACTCACCTTTCTGTCTCCGCTCGTTAGCCGATCCTCTCGATCAAGCCAACTCCCAAGTGTAGATTAGAGAGCGAATTAGTCGCGCTTGCAGGTTTTATAGAATTTAGTACCTGCGCGAGATAACCGGGATTGCGCTGAAGTCGAAGAGGAGAGGAAGTGCCTGCAGTTGCATGGCTAGACCGCGGCGTGGGGGTTGTAGCCTCTCTCAACGCATCGGTCCAGTCATGCACTGTTCGGGCCAATGAGACAAGGAGGAAGAAGGGCGCGCAAAAAGATGTCAAGAAGGAAAGGATTACAATTACATCTGCGCTGGCCAAGAAGGAGTTGGAAGAGATTACAATTGCGATTAGAATTTCGGAGCGGCGGGACAGAGCGCAGGATAGGACGCAGCAATGCGCGCACAAGTAAGGAGCCTTGTGCAGTTACAGCCAAAAAAAAGTACAAAAAAAAAAAAAAAGAAAAAAAAAAAGTACGACATTCTTAAATTCCTAGCCTAATAAAAAAAAAATCCTAATGGCAAGAAGAAATTCCAAGATCCCGTGTGGGTTCGAAATTCAAGTAGATTCTTTGTGCGACAATCATGCCAAAAATTCCCCGCCCAGTTCCGTCATCAGTAAAAACAAAAAAAAAGAAAGAGAGAAGTTGCATCAGCCGTTATTCTCCGCGCTCGTTCTGGTGCGTTCCCACCAACCGCCCTGGTCCCCACTTTTTCTGAAAAAAAACGGGGGCATTGATGTAATTGGACCCGGCCCCTTCTTTTCCACCCTCCTCCCCAGCTCCAACCCTTTAGTACTATGGCACAGAAGATGGCGCCCATACAGAACAGAGATCGTCACAGCGGCGCCCCACGGCATCAATATTTGGCACAGCGTCCAAAGTGGACATCGGTCTGTGTGTACTCCAACGCCTGCAGGTGTGCTGGACGGTGCAGTTTTGCGTCGCCGCAAGCTGTTTGCTGTGGCTTTGGCTTGCGGATACTGCCATCTACATTGGTCCGTGTGCACTTCGACGTGTGTGTGTGCTTCTTCATGGAGGACGTGGAGTTTGCCGCCATCTCTGTGGTCCAGAAGGGCTCGGCACCGCACATGTAGTCCAACGGGCCGCTGCAATGATCACCCCGTGCGTGTACTCCAACGGGCCACTGCAATCCACAGCTACCGCAATCCGCAGTTCCACATATGGCACCCGGTACTGCCACAGGTAGCCATTGCTGGCTGGACTGTGAGAGGGACCCGCCATGAATCAGGAACACGCAGCATTAAAAAATAAGGGGTTAACCCTTTCCGCGGTTGAAACCCAAGGGCCACTCTTGAACTCAAGGCACCCCGGGGAGGTGACTTGAACTCAAGTGCGATTTTGGCTGGGCTGCACTTGAGTGTCAAGAGCGGGCACTTGGGATGCAAAATGTGAAAACAAAAAAAAGCCAATTCTCTAGGGGGGGGGGGGKGGAACGACGATTTTTCTCGTCGCTCATGAACTCAAGTGGTGTGGAACGAGGCCCTAAGTCAGTGGTACTAGAGCTATACTCAGCCAAATTATGGACGGTAGTATTATTCAAGCCAGGAACTATGACTGTCCAACTCAAGTTGTACTGAAGAGACACAGCCGAGTGTTACAGAGGCAAGAGGTAAAAAAACTGTGGGATCAGTTTTGCCTCCTCCCATCTCAGAAGGATATTGATGCTTTTCATCATGTGCTTCCCAGAATTTCTGTCTCAAAACTTCTCCCCCTCCCCCCCCGCCTCCCCCACTCCCTTGAGCAAGTAGTTTGGCTGGCCCTCATATATCAGTTGAATTCTGTCTTTGTTTAAAATGATCCCAACTTGAAGCAGGCCTTTTACAGACCCCATCCAAAGTAGCGGATGAAAGCAGTACCCTTGCTCTGTGAACAGTGACTAATTATGACGTCACAAACCAACGAAAAAAGTAAAAACGGAACAAAAGGCATCTCACCGAACTTTCAGAACTAGCCATCTTCTACGGGGGTCCTAATAGTGGGGGATACTCCTATCACCTCCACTAATAGGCCTCATTTGGATGTTAAGAAATAAAAAAAAAAAAGAAACTGCTGCAGTAGCCCAATTTTCAATTATGTAAAAGAGTCACAGACCATGTCCCACGACGCTGTTCCCCGTCTCTGTTTTTTCTCCCCTTGAACATCTGTTTCGGTCTTCCACTGCGGGGATGTTATGAGCATTCTCCTTAATAAAGAATTGGTTGGTGTACTTCGTAGACCTGTTGGCCTTTGTTTTAGTCTAGCGGTGATGGTTACTTAGTTGTTTTTCGTGTGCTTGTGGTGTGTGTTGTAGACCTGCGGTGGTCCTCGGGGTGATCTTGCCCGCCCATCGGAACCTCATACTTCTTTGTGAGGGACGCCAGGCCCGGTCCTGCCTTCTATAATCTAATACATTTCTTTTAAAAAACTAAAATTTAAAGAAGATATATGCATTCTCCTTTAGTGGAATACGGGTGGGATGGCTCCTTTCTTATTGGTGGGGGAGCAACACCTGCTGGAAAATGGGTCCAGTGTCCCTAACATGGTTCTCGAAATCGAACAGCAGCTGGAGACTAGGCCCAGTTTCCTGACAATATTCCAGCTTTACTTTTCTGGGATCGGCATCGATTATCCTCCATTAGAGGGGTTGCCTGCCCTTTCATCATCTTCTTGTTCTCCTTGCTTGCTCAGTATGGACTGGTGGTGCTTTTCCCTTCAGATTGACCCAAGTTACTTCCCCTCCCCTCCCCTCCAGACAGACCCTGGTGCAGTCTAATCCTTGTGCTAGTGCGATTGTTCTTTATTTTGGAAATATCTGTGATGCTGGCTCCTGTGGGTTTTGAACTTGACATGGATGGGTTTTTTTTTTTTTTTTTTTTTTTTTTTTTTTTTTT
>BFEA01000118.1:1223037-1238077 GCA_003427395.1 Chara braunii
TCTTGGAGGACAGCGAATGTCTCTCCCGGTGCGCGTTGCAGTAGATGTTGTATGAAAACCACGTGGATGTCTTAAACGGCCACTACACGGCCCCCGCCTTGCAGAAATATGTTGTATGTCTACTCCATGTTGGCCGCCTGGTCCCAAAAAAATCACGGTTTTGGCCTAGTGGACTACAAATGCCTGCTGCGCCAGCCAAAAGATAGACGAAGTGCGCTGCTGGCGGATCGGAAAAGTTTGGTGCGCAGTGCAGCGCCTACAGGCCGGGGTGTATGGGTGTTTTAATGATGCCCTTACGTACTGAAATTGGGCCCCTTACATACTGAAATTTGCTTATTGACTGGAGATGGTGTTTAGAAGGATCGGCCCGACTGCTGTCGGTTTGGTATATTCATTTTACGATTTGAATGATTAATGTACTTCATTGTTGACTTGAGAGTTTTACTATTGTACTCGATCATTTTGTGAATGGACTAGTATGAACGTGAGAGGTAATTTTTCATTTGTGAAAAGGAGTAATAAAAAATAGTAATTATTTTTTAGTGTTACTTGAGAGGTATTTTACTCAGGTCATTGAATTGGTTGGGCTTAAAGAATTAGCCTTAAACAAATTAAGAAAAAAAAAGGTAAAAAAAAAATAAAAAAATAAAAAATAAAAAGATGAGTGAAGGGTGGAAAAAATAATAATATAAATTAGTGAAGGGTGTCTGACCGGTGATGCCGGTGATGGTGATCTTGCTGTGCTTCAGGTGACCGACAAAACATTGGCAGATGTGAAGGGTGGAACTCTCATTTCGTACGAGGGGAGGGTTCAGGTAAGGAGGAAAGAGATGTCAGGGATGGGATGGTTTGCCTTTTTCTTTCTTTCTCAGAAAGTTGAAGGATCAGTTAAAGTGGGTGGGTGATCAAGGAGAAACAGATGGGTGTGTCATTTGTTATGTGCATGTGTCAGTGGGCGGTTGTCTCGGTCTCGAGCCCCCTGATGAGGTTCGCCTCTGGCAGCGACCGAAACTAGGGGAATGCCAGTCGTTGCCGTCTGTGCGTTGTCACTCTTTTCAGTAGCAAGTACGGTGGGGGGAGCCATAGCTGGGGGAGCCATAGCTGGGGGAGCCATAGCTGGGGGAGCCATAGCTGGGGGAGCCGTAGCTGTGCTACGGGTGGACTCTTTGTGTGCTTGATTCCTCTATCTTCTAAGAGTTGTTCTCGAGAGTGGTTTTCCGCACATTGGTTGCTGTGCAACGCGCGGTTGTGTGCGAAGAGTAGTTTTTTTTGTCTCTCAGCTTTCACATCACATGTGTCATTTGCGTGATATCTGTTGATCTGTCTCTGTTTTGGACTCTCATGTATTTGCCTACAGTAATAAGAATATGTATTAAATTACTATAAATAATTTGATCTTAATAAATATTAAATACGAATATCCAGGGGAGAAAGGTAGTGAAAACAATTGGGGATGGCTCAGCTCACCTTCCTCAATGCCCTCTTTTTTCTTTTATCAAAATCTTAGGCAAACGGGGAACACAGTTAGTCACTGTTTCCGTTCCTGTTACCGTTCCTGTTGTTCCGTTACTGTTACTGTTACTGTTACCGTTGTTGTTACCGTTGCTGTTACTGTTACTGTTACTGTTACCGTTGCTGTTACCGTTGCTGTTACCGTTGCTGTTACTGTTACTGTGACTGTGACTGTTACTGTTACTGTTGTTACTGTGACTGTGACTGTTACTGTTACTGTTACTGGTACTGTTACTGTTACTGTTACTGTCACTGTTTCAGTTACTGCCCTCTGACCACCGTTACTCTTACTGTAACAATTAAAGAAAACAGCTGGACCTATTTGTGGAAGTGCATTTTGTCTTTGCTATGCTACACTTGCATGAATGTTCAATTTCTTGTCGGAAATAATTTTGATTGAAAAGTTGAAAACAATGAAAAGAGATTTGAGAATAGAAGTTACGAAAAATCTGAACAAGGAAATCCTAACTTCAGTTGGAGAAATTTTCAGTTGGAGAAATTTTCAGTCGGAGAAATTTTCAGTTGGAGAAGATTTTAGTTGGAGAAAATTTGTACAACTACACTTCCAAAAGTGAGAAATATGTTTCCTGCTTGAATAGCCACCAAAAGAGACAGGTCATTGAAATCAAAAGGTGACCGCTGTATGAACCGGGCTGGAGTGCCTGGCCTGGATCGCAGCAAGGGTTGCCTCCTTCCAAAAAAGAAGAGAGACAGGTCATGCCGTACATATACTACAATACACGTAGTATTCGGGAATTGGATATGAGAAGTTGTGTGAGCTCATTTGCATGAAGCATCGAGGTGTTAGGGGCTTTATTGCTTGGCCAGTGTGAAAACGAAATGGTGAAATATGAAAAAAAAAATGGTGAGTGCATTTTGCACAAGATCGTGGCAAGATGCATTGGCCGTTTGCACATTCATGCTGTGGGAAAATGATTTTCTGGGAATTGTTTGAGTTCAAGACTGCAGTTGCTGTCTCTGCAGATCTATTGTGGCTCTCTTTTTTTTTTTTTTTTTTCCCTGAACCCTGTGGTATGTTGCTTGCAGAGTGGATACGATCTGTTTCTGAAACTCTTTCTGCCCATTTCTGCCTGCCTAGAATGGCATGACTTATCTCCGTCCTCAGTTTTTTTTGTGTTGAATGGGATGACTTCTCTTCCTCAGGTTTTTTTGTGTCTTTCTCTCCGTGCCTGCCTAGAATGGGATGACTTTTTCCACATCCTCAGTTTTCCGTCGTGATGAGGAGAGCGCAAGGAGTTTGGGGTGCTGTTCTGTGTGGTTAATCTTGGTTATTGATTGGCTGTTTGACTGTACTTGTGTCCTTGGCTTTGTTCTCCCTTTGGTGGTGATTGTGTTGGGGGTGCTGTTTATATCTGTGTCAGCTCTTGGAGATTGCTCAGGTGCCAGATGATAAGGTAAGCTCTCTTTCTCTCTCTCTCTCTCTCTCTCTCTCTCTCCCCACACACACGGAGAGGAGTGGTTGTCTGTGTGTGTTTCTCTCTCTCTCTCTCTGTGCATAGAGAGGAGTGGTCTGTGTTTCTCTCTCTCTCTCTCTCTCTCTCTCTCTCTCTCTCTCTCTCTCTCTCTCTCTCTCTCTCTCTCTCTCTCTCTCTCTCTCTCTCTNTCTCTCTCTCTCTCTCTCTCTCTCTCTCTCTCTCTCTCTCTCTCTCTCTCTCTCTCTCTCTCTCTCTCTCTCTCTCTCTCTGCACCCGCTCTAACAATTAGGTTGTTGAATGCTGTCTGTCGTCCCCACCCCTTACCCTTTTTTTTGTGACTGCTCTGCCTGTCTCCCTTGCTCTCTGCCCCTCTCCCTCTCTCTCTCCCCCCCCCTCTCTCTTGAGCTCTCTGCTCTGCCTGTCTCCCTTGCTCCCTGCCCCTCTCCCTCTCTCTGGCCCTCCCTCTCTCTTTCTGCCCCCCTCTGTCTCTCTTGTCTCCTTATCTCTCTCTGTCTGCCTCTGTGTTAGCTCCCTTTTGTGATTGATGTCTTTTTACCAACCTGCATGCCTTGTTACTCGAGTACTTTGTGCAGAATGGTTCATTTGCCGGTTGCTGGGTTATTTTTGCCTTACAACCTGCCGGCATGTTTCCTTTTCGGTTCCTTTTTGTGTTCAATCCTTCATTCATTCCATGTACAGGTCGATGAGTTCAAGTCCATTAACAAGTTCAAGATTTTCAACACCAACAACCTGTGAGTATTTTACTATTTTTGGATTTGGTGGTCTGCCTGCTTTTCTTCTATCCCTTCGATATCGTTTGCCTCCCATTTGGTTTTGTTAGGAGCTCTGTTTGGTGAGAATTGCTGGAAATTCCGCCCTCTGAAGGTGGCTAAATACATTGGGTGACTTGTTCTGCATCCGCCCTCTGAAGGTGGCTAAATACATTGGGTACTTTATTATGTATTAAATGGATGATCATTGATCGGTTCAATTTTCTGCAGGAAGATGCACTTTTTTCTATTTTTGTTTTGTGTGCCACGCAGTGAGGCCCTATGACTACCATGAACTTCTCTGCCTTATTCTGGACACCACACTATCTATCTATATATATCTATATAGATATCGTCACAAATAGAACTGCCTACGGTAAACCGTAGGCAGAGAGAGGGAGGGAGAAGAGGACAACAAACGAGGGGCTGTGACAAACTGTTTCGTCGGAGTTTCTATTTATTTTTGGCCTTGTTGCTTGTGGTAACGTGCTTTGTTTAATTTTGTCGTCTCCCCGTTGATTCCCACTACTAGTTCACAAGGAAAATTAATAGCAAAGAAAATTGAAAATTTGTTACGTTAATGTACACCATACAATCGGGAGGAAGTCTCTCTACTCCCTAGTGTGGTATGTGAACCTTGTTTTTTTTTCTTTTTTTTCTTTTCAAGTAAGTTGCGGCTGTCATGACTTCTGGGAATGGAGGAGGGTGGATTGAGGTGGGAGGAGGCCTGGGGTATAATGGGGGAAAAGGGGACGGTTGGGCCGAAGGGGAGGAGGTCAGTGTCTATATGATATTTTTTTTAATGTGGTCTACTATTGTTTAGGATGTGGGTCTCTCTATGGCACTGTAGATTACTCTTTTTCCTGATGTTTGGAACTTGTATGGGTGTGTGAATACACATATAGGTGGGCGAATGCTGCCGAGATTAAGCGGCACGTTGAAGCTGATGACTTAAAGGTGGAGATCATCCCCAACCCCAAGGTGAGAAATTGCGCACAATGAATTCCCCCTCTTGTGCCACTAAGTCTCCCGGAGTTCTAGTGTTGAAATTGTTTTTTCTAGTGTGGAAATTGTTGAAATTGTTTGACTAAGGTGGAAATGGGAAATGTTCTGTCCTAGAAACTACAGTTTTCAATTTTGTACTCGTTCGTTTGCACTTGCTCGCTTGTCATTGATGCGGCTGGGGGCTCTTTGCAGTCTATGTCCTGCCCATAAGTAACTGATGAATAGCACATGAATAGTCGCTGCAGCATGGTATAGGTTTGTGCTTGGGGCGCAGGCCATCCTCCATGCGAGCACAGGTTTGAACCGGCGACCTCAGCCTCAAGAGCCGAGCATTGTAACCTATGACAGCCAGGACACGGTGTTCAGAAGCGGAACCATACCCATAGCGGTCGTGGTATCCACCCCAACCCTGCAAGGCTGTAGTGTCGAACTCGACACACACACCGCTCACAACTCCACGCGGTCGCAGACGCGGCAATATTTCTCGCACACTTGCTTGCTCCAATCAGCAGGTAGTGTATTATCTGTCGATTACTGAGTGATAGTACAGAGACAAGTGTAGGGAATCTAGTGATGTCCTTTCTGTGTGGCCTTATCGCTGTGGTAGTGGGCTTCACATCATTGATGGTGATCGTGTTCAAACTTCCAGTGTATTGGTGACATGTTTTGTAAAATAATTTGCAACATAATTTTTAGAATGATTTGTAGCATTTGCTGCTTCTTGTAAGGGATGATAATGAAGATGGTTAACGTTGATGAAGATGATGATGATGATGATGATGATGATGATGATGTGGATCGTTGGTCTTGACGAAAGACTCCTGATTATGTTGTTTCATCTTTTTGTGGATGTGTGTTCTCTCTCTGTGCTCGTTCACAGGAAGTTGATGGAATCAAGGTCTTGCAGCTTGAGGGAGCCGCGGGAGCTGCCATCAGGGTATGATGCTAAATCAATTCTTCGGTGTAATTAATGACCCCCTTTGTGTAATTAATGGGCCCCCATTGTGTAATTCATGGCCCCCTTGGTGTAGTTAATGGCCGCCTTGGTGTAATTAATTACCTTGTGGATTTGTAATTAATGTCTCTTGATGTAATTAATGGGCAGATGCTGTTCTTGTGCTCTTAATTTGCCAGAAGGTTCTTCTCAGGTTTAGAGAGGGAGGTTGTGAATGGAGACGGATGCGAGAGGATGCCATCAATCAAACATCTGGTGTCTTCAAACGTTTTATCGAGTCTGGATTACAGTGTGGCTGAGTGTGCTGAATGAATAGGTTTGTTTCTTTCGTGTGACAAGGAGGAAAAAATTTATGGATACCCATAATTTGTTAGGTCATGCTCACACTACCGTTTGTCACCCGAATAGAATGCGCGGTAATCATAGCTGTATTTGGAGCAACTTTCTGTCTAGATACAGCGATAATGACCGGGCTTTATTGAGGTGAATATGGTAGCACTTTCCTCGATGCATCTGACTGCAATGACGGTCAGTCTGACTGTGATGACATCCGGAGCACTGCCCACAACTCGTCAAAAAAAAAAGCACAACTATGCCATGGTGACTTTTTTGGTCCAATTCTGCACCTTCTTGACACGTGGTGTCCCTTTTGGCCTGCTTGTCGGTACACATCGTGTGTGTGTGTGTGTTGGGAGGGGGGGGGATGGGGGAGGGGGTGGACTATGCCTTGGTGACTTTTTGCTCATTCTGAACCTGTGCTTGACACGTGGCCTCCTTTTTTCCTACTTGTCTGTACACGTGTATGTGTGTGTGTGTATGTGTGTGTATGCGTGTGTGTGGGTGTGGGTGTGTGTGGGGTGTGCAGTTCTTTGACAACGCTATTGGAGTGAACGTGCCACGTTCGAGGTTCCTCCCTGTGAAGGCTTGCTCAGATTTGCTCTTGGTGCAGGTGAGGGACTGCTCTGGACTCTGTTAAGAATGTAGTTCAATATCTGGTGGTTTGTCTGGTCGTTTCTGATGTCTTTTTCAAGTTAATTTTTCTTTCTTTCAAAATTGGTTGCTCTTTCTGCCTGTGAAGCATTCTTTTCCAGTCTCTTTTCTAAGTTTTCTCCCTCTCACGGTGTCTGGATAAGCGGTGGTCATAAGAGGGACAGGTAGGAAAGGGAAAGGAAGATCACTCTTGTCTCTGCCTTTTCCGTTTTCTACCTCTCTCCCTCCGACGATCTTTGCTATTATTAATGGTTAAGTGTTTGAGGGGAGTGTTGACTGTTGCTTTGGTGTTTGTGGATCCTTTACTATTGGAAGGAAAAAGAAAAGGCATCGTCTTGCATCAATTCATGTGCTGGGCACACTGGTCACCCCCCTTATGTTCTGGTGGGGTTTGTCGTTGCTCCTCCCTTCTCGACTCAACTATGACCTTCTGTCGAACTTCGCTTTGCTGGAGCTTTATCTTGGCGCCATCTTCCTTGTCTTTTCTTGCTCTTTCCTTCATCTTTCCTTGAGGTTTCCTCAATCTTTCCTTTGAACCTTGAGCTTTCCTTTGGGAACCTTGAGCTTGCCTCGTGCTTTAATTGAGCTCTTCTTTGAGCGTTTCTTTGAGCTGTCGTTGAGCATTCTTTGGAGTTTCCTTCATTTGAGCCTTCTTTGAGGTTTCTTTGAGGTTTCTTTGAGGTTTCCTTTCTTTGAGCCTTCTTCGAGGTTTCCTTCCTTGCTTTCTTTGAGCTTTCCTCGAGCATTCTTTGAGCTTTTCTTTGAGCTTTTGAGCTTTTGAGCTTCTTTGAGCTTTCGTTGGACTTTATGTCCGCTCACTCTGTCTTGTGGAGGATGTAGGGTTGGTGGTATTATGGGATCTATGGCATCATTGCCAGGAGACGCTTACGATTTCTGTGGGCGATACGGGGTCAGGAGGACTGTGGACGATACGGGGTCATGAGGACTGTGGACGATACGGGGTTACGAGGACTGTGGGCAGCAGCAGTGGGAATCATGTGATGATGGCCAAGAAGAAAAGGGGACGCCAGCGGCCGTGGGGCGATGCCTGACCGGAAATGTGACCTGACCTGCGCTTGGCCAAGAAGAGGTGTATTGGTTGTAATTAATTTGGCAAAAAATTGGCTGCGTGATTGCATCATGAACTCTAATCCTGCCTAGTGTGTGGATGTGTCCCGAAGTGCTTCCGGGTTCTTGGCTGTGGGTTGTGCACGCGATTCGTAAGTGAATGAGTACAGAGCGTATTACTGACACATGTCTTTGTGTCTCTTCTCATGTGGAAGGTGAGTTGTCTGAATTTGCGGCTGTGCAGAATAAATCCTATCTGGTTTGAATTTGCGGCTGTATAGCACAAAGTAGTGAGTCAAGCATAACTGGAATGCACAATTCAATGCCAAGAGTAGAGTAAAAGAAGTTAGGAAGGCAGCGGCAGGGTGCGAGAGGGAGAGGGTCATATCGACCCCTCTAGCAGGCTGATACTGGTATGGTTTATGTATATATAAAAGAAAGAAATATCGGTGATGATGGGGATGGATTTTGCCAGACTCGTCTCTTCTCATTCGTATGAGGTGAAATATATATATATAATTTTTATATATATTACATCCTATTATATTGTCCGCTGTGCGCCGGATTCTGGTTGAAGTTTTGGTGAGGGCCGGCGGATGAAGGCGATGAAGGGCGGGGGAATGTGCAGAGGGCTGTGCGTACTGAAATGTTCTCAGCACGCCATTAAACAAGAGAGCGCGCCCCCGGGGCGGGGCACGGCGGGCGTTGATGCGAATGAAGCACTGAATGGTGTGAATGCAGTGTTTTCCTCCACAGCATGTTGTGCATAGAACCACTAGTCTTGCTGATGTCCTGGACGGCAGGGGAATGGGTGGTGTACATAGTGGGGAGAATGTCTGTACAAGTTTGATGCCATGCTTATCAGTGAACTGACTTGAGGGTCTCTGTGTGGGTGTGTGTGTGCTTGGTGTGTGTGTGTGTGTGTGTGTGTGGTGTATTTCTTTTGTTTTCCTTTTCCTCTCTTGGCTGACATGTTTGTCTGCAGTCCGACCTCTACACTCTTGAGGATGGGACTCTCATCAGGAATCCGGCAAGGGAAGAGCCTTCACTGCCTGGAGCAGAACTAGGCCCGGAGTTCAAGAAGGTAAGCCCTATGCGTTGGCTGTGTTGTGTCGCTCCGAATGTTGCATCCCCAAGAAGGGAACAGTTCTCATTGCCATCGATTGAACTCAGCCCTGAGTTTAAAAAGGTGAGAGCTCAACGATCGATCAACCATGTGGTCGTCCATCCATCCATCCGTCCATCCATCCATCCATCCATCCATCCATATCATCTCTTCAGCCATCCGGCCTTCTACTTATAGATGGGTTGGTTGGTGTAGTCCATCCACCTGCGAATATAGCTAATTTGAGTAGTAGAACTGGGAAGTAAGACTCCAAGTGAGTCCCTACTCCCATCACACACAGGTGCGGTTCTCTCTCTCTCTCTCTCTCTCTCTCTCTCTCTCTCTCTCTCTCTCTCTCTCTCTCTCTCTCTCTCTCTCTCTCTGGTGCTGATGTGAAAAAAAAAAACAGGCCAATTGTATGTGTGTGTGTGTGTGTGTGTGTGTGTGTGTGTGTGTGTGTGTGTGTGTGTGTTAGTGAATGTTTGTGTGTTGTGTGTGTGTGTGTGTGTTTCTGTGCGAGTGAGAAACTGTGTGATTGTGTGTCTGTGGGTGACTGTGTGCTAGTTTTACTGTTTAGGCTGAGTGCTATGTGCTCACTGGGGAGATGCTATATGGGCTGGGTGGTACTATGTGGGCAGCGAGATGCGGAGTCTCTTCCATAGGCGCACACTGATCAGTGGATGTGAAAATCTGACCCGGTTCAATGTGTGTGTGTGGGTGGGTGGGTGGTGTGTGTGTGTGTGTGTGTGGGTGGGTGTGCGTGTGGGTGTGGGCGTGTTTGTGTCTGTGCGAGTAAGGAACTGGGTGATTGCATGGAGGGTATGTGTGGGTGAGTGTGTGCTGGGTGTCACTGTTTAGGCTGGGTACTATGTGTGCTTGGCTGAGTGCTATGTGCACACAGGGGAGATGCTATATGTGCTGGGTGGTACTATGTGGGCAGCATGATACCATGTGGCATATTGGCCACGCGGTAGGATGCATAAAACTGTTGGATGCGTAGTGCTATGCGGGCCGTGGTGGTGCCAACAAGAGAAGAAAAGCAAGAACGTGAACGTCCGCACTTGCCTGTGCGACCTGGGGGTGTCCTGTGTCCTGGTCTCGGGTGGTTTGGCCTGCTTTGTGTTGGGGACCCGATTTCATTTCGGGTTGTTGCGTTGCAGTCATGCTTTGTTCAAGACCGGCTTTGCGTCCGGTCGGTTGGTGTTTTTTTTTTATATTTGCACGGTTGTGTCTTATGAACTTTGTGTTTCGGCGATTACGACCTTCTAGGTAGTCGGGTGGTTATGCCCTAGACTTGCTTTGTATGCACATCGTTGAGGAACTTGAGATCATCGAGAAAAGAAAAAACACCCTTTAGCATGAGCGGAAAACAGGTCTACAAGAAGGGGGGAAAAAAAAAAAAAGAACCACACAAGGCGCCTGGGTGGGGTGGTACTATGGATCTCGGCACACCACTTGCGGAATGTGCAAAATGGAGCATTCATCTTCCACAAAAACATGTAAAGATACATGACGTAGGTTTTGTCTTTTTCACATTCTGTGAGTGGTGTGGCGATACCCTCTGTGAGCTACGTGGCTGTATATGTGAGCTACGTGGCACTATGAGGCCCAGATCTTATACAGGGGACGTAGGTTTGTCTTCTTCAGCTGCTGTGAGTTGTGTGGCGATACCCTATGTGAGCTACGTAGTAGTATATGTGAGCTACGTGGCTCGAAGAGGCCCAGATCTTATACAGGGAAGTAATCAAACCAAACCCTTAAAAAAAACACAGACCCTAAGTGAACAGACAAACTCTACCTACTATCGATTTTTAAACCAATTGGTGTAGTATTTGTTCTGATTGATTACAAAACTGATCCGTTGTCCATCGGGCCATGTAAAAAAAAAATGCAATCTGCAATCCCTGGTTGCGCGTCAATATTTCCAGAAAGGGGGAAGAAAAAGAGGGGGAAAAAAAAAAGACAGGACATAGAGGCCCTCAAACACACGTGCCCCTGCTGTTGTCGATCACCATGACAAGGGGCCTCACTCCACTGCTCTCCAGAGTCTCCACAAATGCAGAAAAGACAAAATATGGCAATGCATCTTCCCATGTTGTAGCGGAGGATTCATTTTCATTTTGCACATTCGAGAGTAGTGGAGGGCCAATGTACAACAACACGTCCATTCATTGACGGCATTAGGCAACAACGTCCATTCATGGAGAGCATAGTTGCAAGCGGACGCCGTCCGGGCGGTTCCGCACGTGTGGCAGACTGCCGGACCGGACCCGTTCGACGACCAGTTATGCCCCACCCCCAAAAAACAAACAAAAAAATGCCCCCGTCCCGTCTGGTCTGGGTCCGTCCGGTCTGGTCCGGGTCCATCCGGTCTGGGGGGAGGGTGCCGCACGCAGCAAAACGGACCGGACCGGACGCTCGTCTGGTCCGTCTGCTCGCAAGTATGATTGAGAGCACTCGGTGATGATGAAGGTGGAGTCGTAAGAACGATAGCAAGCACAAGCATCCTGTAACAACGGCGGTGTAAGGAAAGGGGAGATGAACTTGGCAATTCCCTGGCGGCTGCTCTCATTTACTTTGAGAAAGTGAAAACATGGTTCATTGTGCGTCCATCGATGTGTCCGTCGACGTTTATTAACTTTTCAAATGGCGGTGCATATAGAGGAGATGAACTCTGCAATGCCCCGGCGGCTGGTGTCATTTACTTCGAGAAAGTGCTAACATGTTTCATTAATGTCGGTTCGTAAAGAGGAGATGAACTCTGCAATGCCCCGGCGGCTGCTCTCATTTACTTTTGAGAAAGTGAAAACGTGGTTCGCTGTGTGTCCATTGATGTGTCCGTCGACATTTTTTAAGCTTTTCAAATGTGTATAAAGAGGAGATGAACTCTGCAACGCCCCGGCGGCTGGTGTCATTTACTTTGAGAAAGTGGAAACATGTTTCATTAATGTCGGTACATTGATTAGCTTTTATGGGAGTTCTGATGCCTACCTACATCATTTGCCGCTGTGTTCCAGGTTGCGGATTTTTTGAAGCGGTTTAAGTCGATTCCAAGCATTGTCGATTTGCAGAGTCTGAAGGTTGTTGGGAATGCATTCTTCGGAGAAAACGTGGTCCTCAAGGTTTGTGAGCGAGGCTGTATCATCATCGTTGCACAACTTGCAGTCTTGCACCCTTTTTTTAATATTTATTATTGTTAATTTATTATTATTATTATTTTTTTACTTGCACCCAGATGTACTGTTTTTGTCTTTTCAAATTCTTCCATCTGGTATGCGTCTAGTATCAGTCTATTACTCTTTTTTTTTTTTTTTTTTTTNTTTTTTTTTTTTTTTTTTTTTTTGGGACTTTTACTTTGTGTCATCCTTGCTCAGGGGCCATGCTAATCTTCTCTGTATCGTTCAAATTTTAGTTGTAACTGATGTCCAGAAAGGACCTGTTAAAATTGGAACCAGATACAGAGAAAGAGAAGATTAGCATGTATGTTAACTTTCGACACAATCGTGGCAATCGCATGACAGACTCGAATGACGACCCGGAGGAGAAAGGAGGGAAAAAAACAGACAGACAAGAAGAAGACGAACAAGACGACGACTCATGTCTCCCATTGGAGCTAATGTTATTAGAATGCCATTTTGGAAAACGAAGCCACACATTGATACGTCGGTTACTCCGTGAGTGAAAGTATGTTAACTTTCGACACAAACAGAAAACATTAGCATGGCCCTTACGCAAGGATGATGGTTGCAAAAAAAAACGAAAAACAAAAACAAAGAACAGTTTTTCTAAGATCACTCCCTAAAACACCTTTCACATTCTCATCACTCTTATTTTTTCCCAACGGGGTCCGCAACTGACCATTCTTTCTCATTTCCCATAGAGAAGGACTAAGTAGTAAAAAGCCGATAGAAATATCCTTGGAAGAGATTCTTTTGAATAGTGTCCACATACAACCTTCTTCACCTGAATACAAGTCTTTATAGCTGTATTTGGGGTATCGTTCAGTCTAAATACAGCTCTAAGGACCATACGTTGTGTCGGGGTGAAGAAGGTAGTTTTTTTCCCCTTTTGTCATGAACATGAACTTCTCGGATGTTGAGCATAGGCATCTTGTTCTCAGGGCATTGCACTAGCGCACTTCGGCATCTTGTTCTCAGGGCATTGAAGTAGCCTCAGGGCACTTTCCTGAATGTATCTTTGTAATTACGGCCAGACCTGCAATCCTGTCTTGAGTAGTAGAAGAAGGCCCTGTGAGTATGCTATGAGACATTTTGTCTTTTGACTTTTTTGGAATATGAGGTTTTCAGTTTTGCTTGGTTTTTAGTTATGTCGTTCTTGGGCTCATCATGGATGCATGATCGAACGGCCAGAGCTGGATGAATCTGACTGCAATCACGTCTTGAGTCCTACAAGAAGTCCCTCGTGCGAGTATGCTATGAGACATTTTGTCTTTTGACTTTTTTGGAATATGAGGTTTTCAGTTTTGCTTGTTTTTTAGTTGTCTTTCTTGGGGTCATCATGGATGCATGATAATACAGTGTGATTTCATTGCTGAAGGAGGGACGTGTCCATCGATGGACTGGAATCAACCAGGTGATAAGGATGTTTCTGAGGAGGAAAAAGAAAAGAAAAAGAAAAAGAAAAAGAAAAAAGAACTCATGCCGGTGCTTCTGAGAACTGATGCTCGTTGCTTTGCTCCTTCGTCTCTTTCAGTCTTATTCATTAGACGCTAAGACACCTTTGCTCTGTCTTTGTCTTATTTTATGTTATTTATCCGACACAAAGACACCTTTGCGTTTAAGTCTTTTAATTAGACTCTAGGACACCCAAGAAAGATGACAATTAATTGAAGGGGACAGTTTCCACTAGCATGGGCTCAAATAAACCCTTCAATTGCCAAAGAAAGAAAAGCCTGATTGGACTGCATGTGGTCTTTCAAATTGTGAGTGTTGTTTTATGCCTGCCTGTATTTCGTCTTCAGGTGATAACACAGAGACTCATGTGCTCCTCTAACTTCGTTTGCTTAATCTGAACTGTTGCTCGACACATGGTGTCCCTTTTGGCCTACTTGTTGCCACACATGGTGTGTGTGTGTGTGTATTCTGTGTGCGTGTGTGTCTCTATATTGTGTGTGGACTAGTGTGTGTGCGTGTGTGTGTGCTTGTGTGTGTGCGTGTGTGTGTGCTTGTGTGTGCTTGTGTGTGTGTGTGTGTGTGTGCTTGTGTGTGTGTGTGTGTGTGTGTGTGTGTGTGTGTGTGTGTGTGTACTTGTGTGCTTGTGTGTGTGTGTGTGTGTGTGCGTGTGTGTGTGTGTGTGTGTGTGCACGCCCAGGGAAAAGTTGTAATCCAGGCAGAGAAGGGAGAAACACTCATCATTCCTGATGGTGAAGTCATTGAAAACAAGGTAGGTAATGGGGGCGAAAAAAAAAAAGAAAAAAAGAAGAGATAATTGAGTGAATAATGGAAGGGTTGTCATTTGCGTTGGTCGGAATGTAGGATCAGACATTGATGATGTCCTCTTTATTTGGGATGGGGTTGGGGTGAATCCGTGGGGGGTTTGGGGGGGGGGGGTAATGTCTGGCTAAAGTTGACTGAGGCTCTGCAAACAATGCTTGCCACCTTGTTCTGGGTCCCAGATTGGGTTCCTGTTCCTGGAACACATCTGGTCCTATTATGTGTTCCAGGTTCTCTGTGGAAGAGATTTTCAACCTGGAACTCACACTTCAGAAATCCGGTTGTTGACGCCTGGCCAAGGTTCCGGACTTAGCTTTGGGGAATTATGTAGGGGAGAGAGAGAGATGGAGATCATGGAGAGAAGAGGGGTGAAAAACAGATCGAGGGAAGCTGGTGTGAACCATCTGAACCTTCTGGGCCCAAGAGTATAGTATACAACAGGATAGATGAACCGGATTCAGGATGTAAGGGAGAGGGAGGTATATGGTTGAAGAAGCATTTGGAATATACGTAAGGACTGAAAAGCTGGGCGACTTCGAAAAGAAAACATAGATAAGTTTTTTGAAATCGGAACTCAAAATCAAAATTTTCAAAATTATCTGACGTGAAGCTGTTTCATATTCACCATGAGCTGTATTGATTGTAATACCTTGTGCTCTTTCTCTTTTATTATTCCCATGTGCCTATTACAGTAGAGCAAATTTATCCGGTATGCGAAGCACAAGTTGGTTGGAGGGGGCAGCGGG
>BFEA01000118.1:1238107-1249752 GCA_003427395.1 Chara braunii
CGGGGAGGATCAGGTTGGGTGGGGAGCAGTTGTGAACCAGCTGTGGAGCCGTTTGAACCATCTGGAGCAATTGATCGAGCTTCTAAACATGCGGCTTGTCTTTTCCAACTAAGATGAGTCACATGGAGGTGAGAAGGAGAGGGGGGGGGGGGGGAGGATGGAGGGGTTGAGGAACGGGGGCCGGGGTGTGGTTGGAGACAGCAAGCTGGAGGAAACTTGGGCAAGGCATCTGGGAGCATTTGTGAACCAGCTGGAGCAGTTAGCTGGAATAATTGTGAACCAGCTCGAACAGTTTTGAACCATCCGGAGAATGGATAGAGTTCCCAACTGAGATGAGGGACATGGAGGCAACTGAAGGAATAAATTAAAAATAAATTAAATCTAAAAGTTATAAACTGACTTCAGGGACTTGGACATTTGTTTTTTCTTTCTTTCTCCTTTTTCTTCCTTTGATGCATCCTTTTGATTATTTCATTGGTTGATTCTGTGTTTTGCAGCTGGTGACCGCCGGTCCCACCTATGCGGACATCTGAAGAAGGGAGGGGATGAGAGCCCCACCTATACCGACATCTGAAGAAAGGCAATTAGACTCCAAACCACGACGTTGATACAGAGGAGACGCTAGAAGATCAGTAGAAGCTGTAGTAGTAGAGGAGGAGAGAGAGACGGTGTTGTGGTGGTTGCATCCGCAGATGGTTGCATCTGTGAGGAAGATGGGCAATGGGTTTTGAAATTTCATTTACTCTTGTCTCAGTGCATTTTGTCTCTTGCATGTGTTCATTTTTTTAATCTCATCCTTTCACAAGAGGGTGATTTAAGTGTTGGGTGAATCTTTTATCGAAATTGAGTGACGATTCACATTCTAGGAACAGCGTGTTTTGAATTTTTTCATTTTTTTTTCTTCGATCAGATGTGGAAGGCATTTGAAAAAGATAATATCTTTTGGTTGTTGAGAGCAAAGGGGTCCACAGGTGGGTTGTTTAGCCATTCTTTGCAAAGATATATTTCCCCCTGTTGCCAACACTTACGTCTGGATTCATGATTTTTTTTTGTCTATGTGAGGGAAATATCGTTTTCCATGAATATGTTGCGGTCTGAACACCATGCGGTGTTTTTTTTTTTGCCTTTCTTTTTTTATCGCGCCGAAACTTTTTTAATGATTTATCTTCATCTCCTCTCCCTTGTCGCCCTCCATAATTCCTTATCCTTCCTGTTTCTTCTTTTTCTTCTTTTTATTTTTATTTTGGCAGCTGGTAGTTACATTGGATGGGCCTGGGCCTGGTTTTTCTACATCTCGATTTCTTGCATCTTTTGAATCCTGTCACTGTTCAGGTTTCGCTGTGGTTTTGAAATTGCACTTTATTATCCGTGAATATCGTTTTCCATGAATATGTTGCGGTCTGAACACCATGTGGTGTTTTTTTTTTTGCCTTTTTTTTTTTTGTGCCGAATTTTGTTTAATGATTTATCTTCATCTCCTCTCCCTTGTCACCATAATTCCTTGTATTCCTGTTTCTTCTTCCTCATCTTCTTCTTCTTCTTCTTCTTCTTCTTCTTCTTCTTCTTTTTTTTATTTTTTGGCAGCTGGTTGGATGGGCCTGTTTTTTCTACATCTCGATTTCTTGCATCTTTTGAATCCTGTCCCTGTTCAGGTTTGTTTTTTTTGACTTCTCCTTTTTCTGTCTTTTGAATCCTGTCACTGTCGCTGTGGTTTTGAAATTGCACTTTATTATGCCCTTTAAACCACCGGTACTTGGCCCAGCTATCAAATCCAAGCCTCCGGTGACCGGTATGTCGAGCCTGCCAAGCCTGGTAGTACCAGTAGCTGGATGGGCGGAGGCTGGGGGGACCAGTTGGAAAACCAAAACAGCAAAAAACAAAAAAAAACAGCAACAACGCTGTGGATGTGAATGCAGTTGGATGCATTCTCCAGAGTGCTAATGTGCAGTTTGGGTGTATCAGCCCTGTGGCGTTTCTGTCAGAATCCAAAAGTAAAATAAGGAAACAAAAAACAAAGAAATGAATCTCAAAGAAGAAAGAAGAACTGAAACATGAATTTGGACCTGAAATTAGTTAGATACATTTGTCTGTGTGCAAGTGTGAGTATGCCGTCAACGAGGGCTGTTCAGTAGATCATGGGATATGCCCTGCCTCGCTGGCAGTTTCAACTCTAAATAACACTGGGTATATAGACTCTATACAGCCCATAGACAGTTTAGTGATTTTGACTCTAAATGACACTGGGTATATAGACTCACGGTCGCTCAGCATGGTATATAGACTCGTCATTATTATAGAGTCATGTGGACAGGTAGTCTCTGGATTCTATTAAGTAGGTTAGTGACTTTGGTCTTTAGTCATCTCCAATGCAGGAGATATAAATAAAATTTAATAAATACGAAATACGTATTTGTTCCTGGAGATGCATGTCGCGAGACTTGCAGCCAGAGGCCGTATTGGTGGTTGGTTGCTTCTGGCCCATGGGCCTCGCTCCATTTCACAACACTCCATGCATTTGGACGCTTTCTGGACCCAATACATTCAAAATGGTGGAGTTGTCAGAGTCCAAAGGGCATGGCGAATGTGTGTAACACATGCATGTCTAGAGGATTGAGATATAAAAAAAAGTTGTCAGCTGAAATATTAGATATAAGAGGGGTAGGGTTTGGGACATTTGTGAGGCTCACAGCAAGTGTTCCTACTCGTTTGCAATTTGGCCCTTGCTTCACTGCACGACCTAAATGTATCTGGGAACATTCAAAACATCGATCAGTCCGAATGTATCTGGTCTGAACAATGGTACATATACGTGTAGACTGTTAGACAGTGCAGAAAGGCCCTTTGTTAACAATTCGTGTTGGTTGCACACATGCATACCAATCTGACGCCAGATGCGAAATCAGTATCGATTGCACGAGGAGAAGAAAAGGACAAAACGTGAAGAAGCTAGCCTGACAAAAAAAAAAGAAGAAACAAAAGATGAGGATGACTTTTAAACCACCCCTCGAAGAGGCGAAGGCTAAACCGAGATTTAACGTATATACTGCAGGGTTTGGAGGCCACAGGCGCCTTCAGACCAAAATGGCTGGCAGCACCAGCCGAAACGGAAAAGAAAAAAGTTTGCGCTAGGGCTTCGAGAAAGCTTGATGCACAGTGCCGCTTCGCCTCGCCAAAAAGATTCGCGGAGGTACGGGTGGTTTGAGATGAGGAGGAACTTTTGAGAAAGGAAAAAGATCGAGGATGACCTTTTCCATGAAGCATACTTATGGGTGGGACAGTCCCAACTGCTGAAGTATGCATGCGATGATGTGGGGGGGAGCCAGATTGGCCCAAAAATGTCTTCTTTTTTTTGTGTGTTCTTCTTTTTCCCCGACATGACAGCCTACCTAATTAGGGTGAAAACGCGTTTTGCTCTTTTCTTGTTCTTCCTTTTCTCATCCTCTTCCTCCAGGTGCCCCCCCCCCCTCCCCCCCCCAAAAAAAAGGACGGAAGATTTTGGTATGGAGTTTGTAGGACTTTCTATATTTTTTTGTGTAATGAAAGTTACAAAGGCCTTAATAAACCACCAGTATGTTAGCCAAGGAGTTTTGCCAAAAGAAAAAGAAAAGGAAGAAAAAAAAAACCACCAGTTTGTTGCCCAGCCATGTTTCTTAGATGCCTCTTGCACGGGGCTATAACTTTCAGGGTCGGCAGCAGGAGCCAAATGGCTGGCAGCATCAGCCAAAACAATACCTGCGCTGGTTTGTTTTCTGTTTTTGGCACGCACTGCGCAGGGCGTTTGGAAAACTGGGCGAAATTGGCGCGGAAGTACTGGTTGTTTGATCCGTACATTTTGCCGCGCACAGCGCAGGGCGTTTGGGACGCTGGACCCGGTTTCCAGCAGGTGCAGCTCCCCACCAATAGATGGAGCAGCTGGAGGCTACTACTAGCGGAAAATGCTCGTATCACCCCATGTAGTAGACAGCCAAGGCTTTTCAAAAAAAAAAAAAAAAGGGCGTTTGGAAAACTGGGCGAAATTGGCCCGCAAATGCTGGTGGTTTGATCCACATACGAAAATGTCATCGCCTCTGGGGGCATCACTTTTTGACTCAGCTCTGGATGCGATTGCGGTCAGGTGCATCCGTGTGTGTGTGGAACGTAATTGCAGTCCACTATGTTCACGCCGGAACACGTAGTGTGGTCCCTGTGTGCCTGACCAGCAGGACAAAGGAAGAGTAAAAGGAGGGGCCATGGTTTGAGGGACTGTAGTCTGAGGCTAATAGAAGGAAGAAAATGGGACAATAGTGCAGAAGCACTTGGGTTATGACACTAGCATCTGTCATAGAATTGCAGTGAGACGTCAGCAAAAGACTTGTGTCAGCGGATAGGCTGTTGCTCAGTGGTTAGAGCTCCGGTTGCCAATGTGTGTTGTCAAAACTCCACACCTTTGTGCAGAGACACCGGAGAGCGTTTACATAATACACGGTCACTTGCATACCCCCTTGGGCTGACGCAGGTAAGTTATTACAGACACTGCCTCTGCACCACCCAAGGGATGCCCATGGTGTTGTATGCCGGGTCTTGATACTGCGTGGGTTGCTTGCCCTGTCGGTCTTGGTTCTTCTGCTGATGTCCCCAGTCTGCCAGGTACCGTTAGCGAGATCACGGGGTTCGAGTCTGGCTTGGGACTTGGGGGGGGTCTTGTCCATCTTGGCCTGTCATCTCACACACATACCATGCATGCCACTGCCTCCATACACGCTAGACACAATACTATGCACTGCCTACGGCCACCTACAACCATACAATCGTACATACAACCGTACAACCGTACAACCATACAACCAGTCCGGGTCGACATGTATACATACACAACAAAATGTATACATATATAATATTTTACATATATAATATTTTACATATATATATGTAGGTTCAGTCTCCTGATGAGTCGGTGAAACTCTGACAAAACAGTTTGTCACAGCCCCTCGTTTGTTCTCCTCTTCTCCCTCGCTGCCTACGGTTTACGGGCTAGTGGAAGGACGAATGGTTGCCCACCATCTAATGAGTTTGTAGTCTCTCCCTTCCAAACGTGGTTAACTTTGGCCGGAGGGGAGACCACCAGATTACGTAAGCTTAAGGCTATTAGTCTGACTACGGATGCATGTGTGCGACCGCACTTTATAACTATTACAAGCAACATTTGGAAGAGGGTATGCATGTGTGCGATTGCGCTCTATAATTATTACAAGCAAAATCTGGAATAGGGTATGTACTTAGTTTATGTCTCTGCAGAGGGTGAGCCGGTGAAAATGCCTTTAGAGATAGAGGGAGTGTTGCTAAGTACCCAGATCTATTAGAAGAGCCGAAAGGGGTTGTTAAGAGGGAGGTCGTCCACGCGATATAGATTATCCTAGGGTTTAGTGTCAAAGGGTAGGATCTATCGGATGTCTCCAACGCAACTTGATGAGCTTTGAAAACTCAAGGATCTCATAGAGAAGGGTTGAATACCAAGTGTTTCCCCTTATGGATCTCCTGTACTATTCGTGCCAAAGAAGGGGGGGATGTTGAGGATGTGCATTGACTATAGGGGCCTCAATGCCACCATTGTAAAGAACACAGAGCCCCTACCGCACATCTCTGACTTATTGGACTGAGTGCAAGGGTGCCGGTACTTCAGTAAGATAGATCTACCATCAGATTGCCCCACAAAACCGCTGTTCAGACCAGGTTTGTACGAGTTTGTGGTAATGCCTTTCGGCCTTTGCAATGCTCTTGGCACCTTCCCACACGCCATGAACCGGATCTTTTATGACTACTTAAACAAGTTCGTCATCGTGTACCTTGATGACCTACTTATCTTCAGTAGGACTGTCGAGGAGTACGTTGGTCATTTACATAAAGTCCTTAGTCTCCTTCGGCAACACAAGTTCAAGATCAACCGGGAGAGATGCGAGTTTGGTAGCATTTGGATCTTGTACCTGGGTCATGAAATTTCCGCAGAGGGATTGGAGCCCGATCACGGGAAGGTGGCCGACATTCGTGATTGGCGGCGTCCTCAGTCTGTGAATGAGATGAGGTCCTTCTTAGGGATGACCAACTACTACCGCAATTTGGTCAAAAACTATAGCATAGTGGCCGCCCCTTTGACGGACGTGACACGCCTTGACACCCCATGAGAGTGGACAGACAAATGTGAGGCTGCTTTCAGACATTTGAAGCATGCCCTCACTCACCATGAAATCTTGAAACTACCTGATCCTGACAAGCCGTTTGTTGTGACCACGGACGCCAGCCAATATGGCATTGGTGCCGTACTTGCGCAACAGGAGGGGAAAAAGTTGAGGCCGGTAGAGTACATGTCCAAAAAGGTGCCCACTCAAAAGCTGGCCAAGTTCACTTATGAGAAGGAACTCTATGCGATCTACAAAGCGTTGACTCACTGGAGGCACTACCTCCTTGGTCGCGGGATTGATCATCAGACCCTGAGGTGGATGAAGACTCAATCGGTACTCTTCGATGCCTTGAAGCGATGGATCGAAGATAGAGGCTGATAGAGCAATATGACTTCAAGCCCCAATACATCAACGGGGAGTACAACAAGGTTGCCGATGCGCTGTCCCGTAGACCAGAACTCCTAGGTGCGTTGGTCACTGAATTTGGGCTTGCGGACGATGTCACTCAGTCTTTGGTGGAAGACTATTGCGAGGACCCGGTTATGACCGAGATCATACACAGACTTGAGGCAAAGAACAAAGTAACCGCTAATGAGATTATAATGGTCAACGGTCTGCTGTTCCTCGAGAAGGCCGAGAATAAAATATTGTGTGTTCCAATTCGAGAGTTTTTGCGTAGTTTATTTTAAGGCGTGTCACCAGACATTTTGGGTATAGGAAGACTGCAACCAACTTGTTGCCGCGGTTCGCGAAGCTGTACGTGGAGACTTGTCAGGTGTGTCGGAGATCGACGCCACGTACACAGACCCCTCTTGGGCTCCTCAAGCCCCTTCCGATTCCGGAAAGGCCTGATGAGAGCTTGTCTATGGATTTCATGGACAAACTGGGCACCAACAAGAGTGGAATGCGATACGCCTACGTCATTGTGGATAGGTTAACAAATATGCTAGGTTAGTCACAATGCCTGCTACAACCAAGACCGAGTATGTGATCAGGCTGTTCAAAGAGAACTGGGTCAGAGACTTTGGGCTTTATAAGTGACCGGGATGTCCGATTCACTAGTGAGTTGTGGAAGGCTGCAACCGCAGAACAATGAACACATCTGCAGATGACTTCTGGGAACCACCCAGAGGCAAACGGGCAAGCAGAGCAGCTGAACCGCGTTGTACAACACCTGTTGAGGCACTACATAAAGCCCAACCAGGTGGGCTGGGATGAGAAACTTGCTCTCATCGCCAGCCTGTACAACAATGCTGTGCACAGTGCAACAGGGGTGAGTCCTAATAACCTGACTGCCTCTAGATTTCCTACTACCTGAGAATCAGTCGACAACTCCACTTGGTACGCTAGAATTTGCATATTGATATGAGCAGTTGATAACAAGCGGTAGAACAGATGCACAAGGCACAGGCGGTGATGATAGAGTCTGAGAACAAGCACCACCGCCCATCTACATTTCAGGTAGGAGACAGAGTTTGGGTCAAGTCCTCAGAACTGGGACAAGAGCATGGGATATCCCGCAAGCTCATGTCATAGTACTTTGGACCTTGGAAGGTTTTGATAGTGTCGGGGATGATCCGAATGGGCCGTCATATGTAATTCGGATCCCTGGTCACCTTCGTACTTACCCTGTCGTTCATGCCTCTAAGCTTGCACCATTCAAGGAAACTGACCAGTTTCCCTCGCGACGCTCAATGCTGCCCCCAACCATGGATGAAGAGGTCGACATCAACGACATTGTGGACCACAAAGAAATGTCAGTTCCAAGACCGACAGGCAGAGGACGTCCTCCTAAGCCGAAGCTGCAATATTGTGTTCGGTTCAGACATCACATTGATCCTAAGGAGGACAGGTGGTTTACCCGGGAGGAAATAACGCAGACCGTTCCACAGGCTGTCGCTCACTACGAGAAGTTACTGCAGAAAGGAAAGCGCCAAATTGGGTAAGGGGACTTCTCAGAGGACTGTCGAAGTAAGAAGGAGGGAATGCAAGGCTCAAGGCCTTGATAAGCCCTACCGCAGTCGGCCGCCCTAAGTGAAGGCAGGCCCGACCGAGGCCGAAAGGCCTAATTTGGGGTCACTACGCAATTGGGGAAATTCAGGTAGTTGTCGTGCCAGTTGGTTGAAAGCGCCCAGGCCCTGGCTGCCTTTAACAAACGCATCTAAGGCAGGCCCGGGGCAAGATACGCAACATGGACCCAACACAGGATGTGGGCAGTTGGGCACGGGTAACTGTCAAAGGCCTTGGGCCTGATACGTGTGGATTGGGGTTCAGCCTCTCGGGGCCTACCGGAAGCTTCAGGACTGGGGCCCAATGCAGCCAGGCCGCAAGTAGCAGGCAGGGCATTTCCATTTAGGAAAGAGCCTGCCCACACATTCGGTATTTGGGCACCGACTGCATGCTGAGCAAGCGCTGCTGCGCTAAACGCTGGCCAGGCCCACGCGCTCACGGGCGAGCAGGGAGAGCAGGCAGCCATAGCCGAGCTGCACTGCACTGAGCTGGATGGGGCGCATGGTGGTCCTTAGCTGCAAGTGGCATCTGTGAGTGGGGGATCGAGGTTGTGAGTGATACGAGAGACATACATAGTGCTCGAGGCGAACGGCATTTGCCGAGATCTGCTCGTACTTCGGGGAGCTGTTGACGTCACCAGCGGCATTGTAGATAGGCTAGATAGGATCTGCCATTTGTAGTCTGGGCGCAGAGCGCCGGATAGGATGTCGAGATTGGTTCTTTGTTGATGATGATGAAACTATTCCAACATTGTCACTTATAAGCTTTTGCTGTGCTCTTATTTGGTGGAACTCGTGTTGCAATTTTGCTTTTGGTTCGAGGTCACGACTATCTGGTCACATGTGTACGATGCTGCTTGGTTTTTGAAGTTCGCTATCGCTCATTTTCCTTGCACAATATAATAAGAGTAGAATAAGAACAATATAATACAGAAAGTTAAAATAATTGGACAATTCAACCGTATCGTATGGTATATATAAGGGTTGGACCCCACAGGACTGTGGAAAGGAAAAACTTTGCCGCAAACTGTTTCCAGGACCCCACGGCCTGCCACAAATGTCCAGGAAAAGGTGAAATTTCTTCCGCAAACCCTTTTCCAGGACCCCACAGGCCGAAGATTGCGGCTTGGAAACTCATCATTTTATGTTTTCACATAGTCCGCACCCTGGAAAAGTCTCATGTGAGGATTCCTTGCCGCAATTTTGTGCCGACTCTAGAGGGTAGAGGGGAGGGCATGTCGTTCCTGGAAAAGTTTCACTGGAGTCAGCAGCCGAGAGCGATGATTCTGATGAAGAGTGGCACAAAAAAAAAAAAGAAAAAAAAAAAAGAAAGAGAACAAAACAAACGAGTGTCAACGGAAACAGGCAACGATTGACTCAACTGATTTCCAAAGGGTTTTCCAAATGAGCGCATTTGGTCCTCTGCAATGGTGTCCCCGAAAAATTTAAAGTACTTTCCAAAATGACTTGCCCTCTTTTCGTGGCCAAATGTCTTTTCCATCCGCACTGCAGTGGGGTCCCAGCCTAAGTTCCGGACCTTCCGGTGCAGAATCAATCAATCCTACATTATAGTCAAGCATGGTGCAGCGGCTGCAGCCGATCACTCAGGAGAGCTAGCTAGTCTAACTTCACCCAGAAATGCTTTCATCTTACACTGCTGTCTCATGTCAGGGAGCTTGTAGGGGGTAAGACTAATGATGCAAGTATGGTGAAAACAACTGCGGCCTCAAAGAAGAAGGAGAAGAAGAAGAAGAAGGAAAAGAAGAAGAATATAAAAAATAAACAACTATAAAAAAAATAAAAAGTCAGTAAATCAGACAAACTTTGTAGTACACAAGCTAATGAAGCATTCAGGCGTTGGGGGATCGCGTACGGGGTTGACCAAACCTGTCTGCTCCGATTGCCAGAACTTGGCGTAGGGGTGACCATGGCGGTGCAGGGAGAAACACGGGGGTGTTTGGGGGGCGTGCCGAGGGAGCTGTGACATGCTCCTGGTCATTACTGGTCCCACTTGACTTCGTCAAGAATCCTAGCTCGGTGGAGGAAGGAGAGAGTGATATGTGGGGACAATCGGCGGGTGGGATCCGGATGCTGCACTATACCTGACGAGACTGATCGGGGGCTATGCCACTCGGTCTCTGATACGGAGGTTTCTGCGGGGGTCTCCTGCCCTGACATCTTGTCAGGGTCAGCCCGTGAATGTGATGGCGACAGGAGTAATGGAGATTGCTGCGGGACTTCCCACGTTCAACGCACTGCTTACGATCTCCAGGAGCGTTCATTGACTTCTTGACTTCGGAGCGTTCACTTGTTGTAGCCCGTTTTAGGGCTTTGAGAGAGTGTATGTGTGAGTGAGCCAGTGGTTTTTATTAGATTAGGGTTGAGGTCAAATGTATGTTTTCCGGTGTTTTTCTTGTTGTTTGTTGGGTAATAGTCTCTGTGCTTTGTTGCAACTTTGGTGTAGCGTTTTTTTTTGCAAGTGATAAGATAAGTGAGAGAGTGCCGCTCTGTAGAATCGCCATTATGGTGGGCAGTGGTGTTTCCTTGTGAGACGGTGCAGATTAGTGGTTTTCCCTAAATCGCGAGGAGGTGGGCGGGTTTGCGGGGTCTTTGACCCCTGCCTCGCGGGAGGTAGGGTATTACCGCTGAGATGTTGAAACAGGGTTGGGCTTAATTTTATCTGTCTAGGCTGGTGTCCTGTTGTCGTCCAAATTTTTGCGGTTGTATGGTGAGCATCATCCCAGCGGGGCTTCGTCATGGTGGGCGGTGAAGCATCCGTAGGGGGTGTATGCAAAATCGAGGGAGGGTTTTACCCTAAATCGCGAGGAGGTGGGTGGGTTTCGCGGGGCTTTTTGGCACCTGCCGCGCGGGAGGTAGGGTAATCTCCTGGTCAGCAAAAACTTTTGAATGAGGAGTGTGGGGAGGTGCTATCTGCTTTGAATCGCGAGGAGGTGGGTGAGCTTTGAGGGGTCTCTGTCTGCAGATTGGGGGCCTGTGGGCACAGACCCCTGCAGCGCGGGTGGCAGAGCAGATTAGCAGGGGGTTGGTAGTAACCTTGGATGAATAATGAACATCATCAAGTAGCGCTGACGTTTGGTTTTCCTCTGTTCCTTTTATTGCCGTTTTGCTTCTGTTTTCATTTATGATTAGTGGAATCATGGTTACTAATTAGGATTGGAAATTTTCGTCGAGTTTTGAGGACAGGGGAATTAGGGTTTTTAGTGACGAGTTTTAGATTTCCTTAGTGTTTTCGTTCCTCGGATAATTTAGATTGTGGTGTAAATTTTCGCTCACTCTTTGAGTTGTTGGGATTGGGAAATTGACAGTGGGGTTAAATCTAGTGGTGTTAGGCCGGTCATGCCTCGCCCACTGAGGGCCCCACGTAATTTTGTAAGGGACGCCGGGCCTGGTTCCCGGCTTTTGTAAAGACATTGTTCAAAAAAAAAAAAAAAATATATATAAAAAAAATTCCATGATGCCA
>BFEA01000118.1:1324809-1344479 GCA_003427395.1 Chara braunii
GTGCACGCCCACCCCCACCACCCCAGCACCCCAACATAACATAGTATTTGTTCATATTTTTTGGAGTTTTTGTTTTTTTTTGCTGGGACCTTCCCTTGTCCTTGCACGGGCTGGCCACCCGGGACCCGGGCGGTCCGGCTGATAGCCTAGGTAAAACCGTAAAAGATGTTCCATGTAATCATGAGCCAAAAATTGTTTCGTTTATATTCTTCAGATTTTTTGGATTTGTTTTTTCCTCTCTGGGACCTTTGGTCCCTGCACGGCCGGGTCACCCGACAAATTGGGTGACCCGAGCAGCTGGACTAATAGACTAGGTAGTTGGTGATCCAATGTGAAAGAGAAAAACACTCTAGGCTACCGGAGTGGCCCGGGACCTTTCGCTCGACCGGGCCAAAAAAAGTAAAAATAAAATAAGATAAAATAAAATTACATATAATTACGTTGTAACTCCTCGGCAAACGTTATTCAATTTATTTTGCTGCATATATATTTTTTTTTCAGAGTTTTATTTTTCTGATTTTTTTGAGGGAGAGGGCATCTGGGCTCGGCCGAACACGTCTCCATATATAGTTTTTAATTTGGTAAAGAATTACGATGTAACTCCTCGGCAAACGTTGTTCAATTTATTTTGCTGCATATATTTTGTATTTTCAGAGTTTTATTTTTCTGATTTTTCTGGGGAAGGGGGCATTCGGGCTCGGCCGAACACGTCTCCAAGGGGGCCAAACATATATATATATATATATATCGTCAAATATATATATATATATATATAATATATATAGATAGATAGATAGATAGATATAGTTTTTTAATTTGGTAAAGAATTACGATGCAACTCCTCGGCAAACGTTGTTCAATTTATTTTGCTGCATATATTTTTTATTTTCAGAGTTTTGTTTTTCTGACTTTTTAGGGGGAGGGGGCATTCAGGCTCGGCCGAACACGTCTCCAAGGGGGCCAAACGTTCGGCCGTTTGAGTTCAACAGTATGGTTGGACCCAGCTCCAGCTACCCTGCTTGTCCGTGTATTTGCTCCTACAATTTAGGAATATATAGATATAAATATAGATATAAATATAAATATAAGTATAAATATAAATATAAGTATAAATATAAATATAAATGAAGATATAGATAAAGATATAGAGAGAGAAAAAATAATAATAATAATAATAATAATAATAAAAATATTCATTCCATTTTGACGGGAATATTTTTAGAGGGGGTTATCGCACATCCGAAAATTCGGGATGAAAATTGTGCAAGTGCAGTGCAATTGTGGAAATAACTCAACACAGAGTAGAGTAGTCTCACAACAAAGAAGTAAGACAATGCGAAACACAAAGTCCAAACTGATAGATAACTTTGATAAGCGTCAAAACCGTCCGTCCACACTCCCAAGAACCTCCGAACGTTCCACTGACTTATCAACCGCTACCGCAAAGGAGGCGGTTGACCGAAAGAGGTTTATTCTTGTTGCACATCTTCCTTTTATGTCTCCGCGTAACGGGGAAAGTATCGCACATCAAAACAATACATCAGGCACTGCCTGTACCGTAGTACTGTGCAGGTCTGGCAACCTAGGTACATCCTACTGCAAGTCTGACCCTAAAAAAGAAAGTACTAAAAGTCTACGAAGCCACTACAGATTCGAAGCTTCCTCGGCCCTTAGGCCTAACGTTAAGAGGTACCCCCCAAAAAAACGTGAGCTCAAGCACACAACAAGTCCTTCAACAACCAAAAGAAAAGAACAAAAACCAAACAAACGGTGTGGTGGACATAAGGTCAAAATTAGGCCCTGTCCTTACAAGCTTAACGTGAAACAGATCAAATTAACAAAGGATAAAACAAGACAAAAAACAACGCAGTACTGCGGACCTAAGATCGATGCCAGCCCTGTCTGGGCAAATCGTGACTACAAAGTAGCTTGGCAGCGGTTCGACTTTCTGTTTTCCACGTGCAACGGCGCGACAAATCATTAATCGCCTCCCTAATCTCCAAGAGTACATCCTCACGTACGTCTTTCCGCAGCTCACCAACACGGAGGGCCACCTTGATGTCCACCTGCTTGTTGACTTCTTCAAACTTCTCCGACGCTTTTCGTATCTTCTCCTCATTTTTCTTACGCTTCTGTTCCAAATCTCATCGCTCTCTCTCGGCACGTTCCTCAACCTCCTTTTTCTCCATCTTCTTGCATTCCTTGGACGCCTTCTTCTGTTGCTCCATCTCGACGAATTGACAAACTGCCGCCAGACTCTTCCCAATCTCAGCCACCTTAGATTCCAGAGGGTCGTTAGAAGTTGACCGCCAACCGGTGCCTCGGTCACTCCGCGAATCTGAAGACGAAGATGGTCGAGCGTTCCGCTGGCGTCTCGAATGTGGGCATTGATTTGCATAGTGCCCAGTCTCACTGTAGTTGAAACATGTCACCGGACCGCGGCGTGGCTCCCGCTCGTAACTTCGATCCTTGTAATCGCGTCCGTCACGCCCAGTATCTCGATACTCTCGTTCATCCCGCCCTGTGCCTCGGTAATCCCGATCGTCAAAACCTTGGTTCCGCTGATCACCGTACCCGGCCATGACTGGCTATGGTACCGGTGACAAGAATAGAGTCTTCGTAGTCGCCTCGACACGTTACATAGAGTAAGTAGAATAGGTAGGTAACCGAGTAACTCGTGTTCACTTGTCCCGGCTAGTTGTCTCCAGGATAGTTCGCACGCGCAATAGACAGTGCAATGGTGGAAAGAACTCAACATAGAGTAGAGTAGTCTCACAGCAAAGAAGTAAGACAATGCGAAGCACAAAGTGCAAACTGATAGATAATGTCGATAAGCGTCAAAACCGTTCATCCACACTCCCAAGAACCTCCGAACGTTCCACTAACCCATCAACCGCTACCGCAAATGAGGCGGTCGACCGAAAGAGGTCTATTCCTGTTGCACATCTTCCTTTTATGTCTCCGCGTAACGGGGAAGGTACCGCACATCAAAACAATACATCAGGCACTGCCTGTACCGTAGTAATGTGCAGGGCTGGCAACCTAGGTACATCCTACTGCAAGACTGACCCTAAAAAAAGAAAGTACTAAAAGGCTACGAAGCCACTACAGATTTGAAGCTTCCTCGGCCCTTAGGCCACTCAACAACCAAAAGAAAAGAACAAAAACCAAACAAACGGTGTGGTGGACAAAAGGTCAGGCCCTGTCCTTACAAGCTCAACGTGAAACAGATCAAATTAACAAAGGATAATACAAAACAAAAAACAACGCAGTACTGCGATCGATGCCAGCCCTGTCCGGGCAAACAACCTCATGGAATGAAAAAGTACTTTGATCATGAATTCAAAAGGAGAGAGGGGTTATCGATGGTGAAACAACCTAGTAAAGTAACGTGCTTTGGTTTTGAAGCACACAAATTTTTAAAGTTCACTACACCGGCGAGGTGATCGGTTGTGTTCCGCTTTTGGCAAGGCCACCGTGACAGTGGCGCGAGGTCGTTGCAATGCTAAACCTAAATCTGTTCTACCCAAAAAAAAAGGGGCGCACAGCTGCTAAGCCACACGATCGGGGCTTAAATGCCTAGAAAGAATAGCCTGGTGGTGTGGTGTGGCCGTGGCTCTGCAAAATTATGTCTGGTCCTAGTAGATGTTTGAAAGTGGGTCAGTCAGGGTTTGATGCCACAACAACCTAGCCTAATGGGTGGGCACCCCTACAGTCCAGGAACAGGCGTCCTGTGATAAGCCAAGCCGAGTTTCATGCCTTGCGGCTTCATGTACCCTTCAGACTAAAACCCGAAGTAACCCCCGAAGTACGGACCTGGACTAATTACAGAAAGCGGGGTTTGTTTTTGAATTTTTGTGGGTCGATTGCGAGTATCTTTTGAGATTGCCCGTCCTTTTTCAACTTAGGGTCTGATCCGACTACTACTACGGAGCGTACTCTGCTGGGTTTCACGGGATCCAACTACTTTCCGATTTTGCAGGTCTTCCCGTCGAGTCCGGGAGGTAGTGAAAACAAATGTGTACGTGGCAGGTTTTCCGCAACCCACGGCAAAAAAGAACTTCCCAAAATCAGAAGAGGCCAGCGTCGTCCCAGCATCTAAACCAGGGGAAGGGGAAGTCAAAAAAAAAGGAAGACTGGGAAGGGGAAGTCAAAAAAAAAGGAAGACTGGGGGTTCGAGGAAAGCTTGTCGTTGCTGCGATTTCTTTTCGAGGAGGTTGGTATGAAGCTTAAAGATATGGGTATCAAGCATGACCAGGCGGAGTGTGAGAGGAGGTACTATCTCCTCCTTGACCACGCGAAGAAGACCCGGGATTCCCACAACCGTTCCGGGGAGCGTATCTATTGGAATGTGGCGAGGAACGAGAGGAAGGAGGCCATGCTACCTCTGATGCACGAGAGGCAGTATTTCGAGGCGTTGCAGTGGAAGCTGACTAAAGCAGATGGGCCGTGTGATGGGATGTTTCAATCGGTTGATCTGTAAAGGGGAGGCACTAGCACAGTCACGGACGACGACGACATGGGGGGGGGGGGGGAGAGTGATGCCGGTGCTTGTCGACGGAGAGGGGAGAGCGATGCTGGAGAAGGCACAAAACAAGCACGAACGGGGGCAGGTAGCAATCATGCCCATGGTCACAAGGCTGAAAGCCAGGGAGAGGGATCCACAGGAGGCTTTTTTGCATCCGTTGCTCATTCGCTTGTGGATGCACAGGTCAAGCAAACACAGACATTGGCCTGCAGTTTTGTGCAAGCTACAGATGGACTGAACAAAACAATGGCTGATGGCAACAACACACTTCTGCAATGTTTCACGATGCTGACGGGGACTATGGCGGGGCAGCATGTATCTGCTTCTTGTGAACCTGACGGTGACGGCGACGCGGATGGTTGTCCTCGCATTTGATCGTACAATGGCGGGTGACACGCACGTGCATGAAATGCTCGAGTGTGTGTGCTTTTTTTTGTTTTGGTTTTTTTGGGGCGTTTTCTCTGCTGGTATTTTGAGTGTGTGTGCTTTGGTTAGTGTCCTTTGCGCAGTTCAGTTGTCCGTGGATTTGGGACGGTCCGTCATCTGATGACTTCCCATCTGCTTGTGACGTTCGTCATCGCCTTCTTGCAGAATATGTGGAAGACGCTGGTCACGTCACCTTCCTCCATGTTGTCTCCACCTCTCCGCAGAGTACAAGAGGTTGTGGACATGGTGGGAGATTTTGCGCTCACCCATAGAAGGATGATCGAACAGGCGCATGCATGAGCTTGTGAGGAAGAGGGGTGTGCTCTTTACACGTGTGTCTGCAACGGTGGAAGAGATCAAGCGGTTGCAAGCAGAGGTGGAGAACTCCCACATGCGAGATGGTGTTGCAGTGTCGAGAGTGGAAGCAGTGGAACGCACAGCAGCTGCCCTGCGAGAGGACATCACGCGGCTGCAGCAACAACCGCCACTTTGGGAACGGGCCGCAGATAATTTCGAAGCGGACAGTGACAGTTTGTCACCACTGTCCAGAGCCCCGGCCGTAGACGGGCAGCCACTGTCGCCAGCGTTCATGTGTCTGTCGGACATGCCCCGCGGGAGAGCCCGTCGCCTCGTCATCTGCATAGGCGTGTTAGCACGCCTCCGGCAGGCACACCGGGAATATCCCCAGACGCAAACCGTCGTAATGTCACCTTTGTCGCTGAGCATTTGCGAAGGGCAATGTCCTTCGAACCGGACTTGTGACCGGGCTCATAGTAGCGAGTACGTGCACTGTGCTGGCTGGGACGGAGGTGGTCATTCCATGAGATCGCCGTCTACGGTTCTGGTTGTTTTTTTTTTCTTTTTTTCGGTCAGATGTGCTATAATATCCAACGGCAAATAGTTTGCAGCCCGTAGGGGCTGCGTTGACCATCGTTGTCTTCTGTCGTTTTGTGTCATGGACTGCAATGGTCGTCGGGCATGTACCGGCTATGAATCCCCCGCAGCAGCGGTCACCGCGGGCATGACCGCGGACTGCGGTCGTGACCGCGGGCCCGCGGTCATGACCGCGGTCCGCGGTCATGAAAGAAAAAAAAAAAAAAAAACTTCAGAAAATTCTGAAAACAATATATGTTATGCCAAACAATAAACTGAACAACTTTTGCCTTGGGGTCATATCCAAACTCGTTACCAAATTTGAGATAAAAAATAAACAAAATCTTTTATTTTTCTTACTAAAAGAATAAAAGTGAAGAACTTTTGCCTGAGGGATTTCTGTTTTTCATTTTTTTTAAATCCGAAACGAAGTCAAAACATAAAAATAAAAATATGAGGTTGTAGAGCGCAAAAAAACCTACAACCCCATATTTTTAGATTTGTTTTTGGCCCATTATCCTACGAATTAAAAATGTCGGGGTTTTCCGACCGCACTCGGCCGCGTGCGGTCGGCCCCTGCGGTCGAGGTCATGACCGCATGCGGTAAAACGACCCGCGGTCATGACCGCGGGTGATACATAGTGTACCGGTAGTCAGGGCGTCCGGAGGTCATCCGATAGGGGGAGACATTAAGAAGAAGGGATTAAAGGCGGGGAAATCATCTCGCTACCGAAGTATAGGGTAGGCGCCCAGAATTAGAACAGACGGGCGGTGGAGACCTGTCGTTTGTGAGAACGGGTGCGGAAGGGTTTTAGGGGGTCTTGCTGTTTTTACGAAGAAACTGAGGATTAGATCTCGATATATGTAGGTAACTTCTGTTTATCTCTGTTTTTTCTACTCTTGGAACATCTAAGGGCTCGAACTCAGTACCTTGGACGCTGTCTATGAGGGGTTATTTGTTTCCATTTAGGATAGCTTGTGAGGATTTGAGGATTTGAACTTGGTACCTGTTGAGGTTGTAGGTCGGTTCCGTTGGGTCTTCTATCGTGCGGCTGAGTTTGTGCGGACGGGTTGAAGCAGTGTGATGATGTCTGTCTTTGGGTGACCTTCTTAGTATATATAGTCTTTTCAGACTAGTGTCCACCAAGCGATTTTTAGACCCCTGAAGAGTCCTGGTTGGCAGCCAGGCGAAACCGGTCGGGTCGTAACGCCTGTCGGGAACTTTCTGTTTCCAGCTTTTGTGCTTCATGACAATTTTTTCGTAACTAAGTCGTGTTCGGGACACCTGTCTACTTGTGGTGTGCTTCTTCTTCTTCCTCTATTCTCCTTCTCCTTCTACCTTTCCTCTTTTTCTGTGCCTTTTGTGTGCTGCTGTGCATTGGGATATTAATTAAATGTCATCGAATAGCGTGACAACGGTGACATACTTTTGTTTAAGTGATATTACCATCGTGTGGCTTTGACTTCCACAATGGCGTCCAATGGTGTGCCTAATGTTCCGGCGGTTCGCAACTGTTACAATTGCGGCCAGCCTGGTCATATTTCCAGGTTCTGCCCGCTTCCGGATCGAAGACTGAATGGGGTGCAGCCATCGAATGCGATTTTGCCTGCGCAACCCTTGTTGACTTTGCCATCGACATCGAACGTGGGGACTGCTGTTCCGTACTACTCTGGGCCGTACAACGGGGGAAGTAGTGGTAGTGGGTTAGGACGAAAGGTTAGCACGCTGGAGGAGATTGTGGGGAGGATTAACTCTAAGCATGAAGCTAACGAAGCACGGTTACGTGAACAACGAGAGGAGGAAGAAAGGAAAAAGCGAGAGAAGGAGGAAGAAGAGCGTAGGCTTGCTGAGAAAAAGGAACGAGAAGAATTTCAGAGTGAAATGCACAGGGAAATGTCGACGAAATTGGATAAAGTATGTGATGATGTTAATGGGAAGAAGATTGGTGAGTCGAATGAGATTACGAAGTTGAGAGCGCTCGTTGAATCCTTGAGCCGGCAGTGCAATGGTGGTAGAACTACTGAGGGTGAGGAGGTTGTAAAGCTGCGTGCACACGTTGAGCATCTGAAACGGGTGAACGATGGGGCCAGTACCTCTGCGACATTGACCAGAGCGGCAAGCGAGGCGGACAAGTTGGTCCGATTGAGGCGTGAACAAGTGGAGGGCACTGGAGGCTAAGGCGGCGACTGATAAACGGCTCGCTACGCTTGAAGAGGTGATTTTCGCCTTGCAGAGGCAATGCGAAGCTGCCGAGGCTAATGCTGAAGTCTGGAGAAATGCGGCCTTGCGCCCTGGTAACAAACGGGGTAGTGTTGCGATTGGTCACACCCCGGTCAGTGATGCGCGTGTACGTCCGAAGGTGACTCTGATTGCTCACCTAGGGACATGGGAAGGGTTAACGTGCAGCTGAAAGGAATAGTGGAAAGGCATCAGCGTGAGGTTGACCTGCTTAAGGAGATGCGTTTACGAGAGGTCAACGCTCGGAAAGAGTCGGAAGACGAGGTTGAGCGGCTTAAAGAGGCTATGGCGAGGTTGGGAACGAGGAAGAAGTCTAGGGGTACCAATTTGAAAACAAGGATGGATGATGCGGCAGGGCCTTCGTCCGTGAAGGATAAGGGCAAGCAGCTGGTGTCTCCTACCGAGCAGGCTAACCGGAGGGATGTGTTTGTTCGTGATGCGAGAAAGCAACTTCGTAACTTAAAGAAGTAGGAGATTATCTCTATTTGCGAAAAGGAGGGGATCGAGTACACCAAATTGGATCCCACAAAGGAGGCTATCGCTCAATTACGGGCTAATCGAGCAGGTAAAGATGATACTGATGAGGATAGGGGTAACGGTAAGTGCGATTCTGTTGTTGATGTCACGGATGATGGGGGCGATACCTCCGGGAAGAGCGACGGGCGTGATTCGGCTACTTCTTAGAGTCACGCCCGAACGCGACTTTCCTATGCCAAGTAGTAAGGTTATGTTGTAGAATTCGTTCTCTCTCTGCGGAATTTTTGCGGTGTAAAGAGGTGAATCTGCCTTTGACTACATCTATCTGTAGCTTGATTCTTCTTAACGCGATCCCTTGGGGTGCTAAGCGGAGTGAGTTTTTTCTTCGAGCTGCTTCTGGTGGTGGTGGTATTGATGATTGGAGTGGTCCGATTGTGTATGCGCTGGTTTCTTCGTGGGCCCGTCACGTTTACATCAGTAGTACTCAACGTGATTTGCATTCCCGTTGGCGGGAGCATGTGTATCGGTCTTGCCAACAGAAGGTTATTGATGGAGGGCAGCGAAACGAAAAGTTGTATCAGTGGCTTCGTCGATGCGGTGCTCATACGTATGCCATTATTCCACTCTGTCGTGGTTCAACTGATGATTTATTGGACACTGAAAAATTCTTTATTCGGTTGTTGTCGCCTGCCCTTAACATTTGTGATAAGTCGAAACGTTCTCGAAAGCGGCGGGTTGGGCTACGTGAGAGGCTGAGAAGGAAGAAGGTGTGTAGGGATTGTCGGTTGAATAACTTTGATAGTGACGACAGACGTAGATCTCTTTGTAACTTTCACGCTGCTGATGGTACTGTTTCTGTTAGTTTGTTGAAAATTCTTGAGAAATGTAAGGTCAAGGGAGTACATCGTCTCATGGTGAGATGTTGTGGTGGTGATCGGCTCGTTGATCGGTGGAAGGTGCTAAAAAGATTGTACGGAGGTAGTCTTGTTGATTGTTGCTTTGGGAGGAAAGAAGTGAGATATGCCCGTGAATGGTTGAAAAGGGGGGTGACTATCCTGATTGATCCTATTATTCCTTTTCTTAGTCGTTCTCTTGCTCTGAAAGGTCCGTTAGCCTCTTTTCTGAGTGATCCTTCTAAACGTGTGGATCTTAAGCGGTGGGATTTTTATGTCTTGATCGCAGCCTATACTGCGGTGCGTGCGTTCAGTGAGAAGAGGACTAGATTTCGGCTGCGATATCTTCTTTCCCATCACCTCTTGTAAAGGTTCGGAGTACATGTGCGAAAGCGGTTGATCGTGCTCATTGTTTATGATGATCGTATTTGTAATTGGGGGTTCGGAGACCGTGTGCAAAGATTGTTGCTGGTCTTGATGTCCAAGATAGCTAGAAAGGGATGGTGGTACGTCGCATGCGTGTTGTGTGGTGCCGAAATAAAAATATCAGTGATTTGATCAATAACTTAAGTGCTTTCACTAAGTCTGGTGTGATGTGACGAACCAATTTCTGTTCCGCGCGATTTTCTGCGCGATGGCAATGAGGGGTCCTAAGATGGGAAGGTTGGGCCAAATACGGGAGATCAGGATTGAGGGAAAATTGCATCGGTGTCCCCGCTTTTTCGTCTTTTTGTGTTGCTTCTTTTCGGATGGATGGGTTCAGGGTCGGGCAAGTCCCGAGATGGTCGATTGAGTGGCTGTTGCACCGATAAAGGCGCGATTAATAATGTTTAACGTCGCTTCTTTCTTGTTCTGTTGTCGGATTTTTGGCGCGGAGATCGCGCGGTAATTTTGCTTCGTTCTTTTCAAATTTTCTTTTTCCTTTTTGAATCTTATCGAGCCCCGATGGCTCTCGGAACTTTGGATTTTCTTTTCGGAATTTGTGCTTTTTTTTTTTTGCATTAGCTAGGAATTTGGGATTTCTTTCACCGAGCGATGCTTGTACTTGCGCGCTTCTTTTTGCGGCTGCAACGAAGCTCTGATTAGTCGGCGCCCTTAATCTTGCAAGTAACTGTAATTTTGGGCGGGCGCCATTGTAACTGTATCTTTCTTCTTGAGCTTCGTCTTTCCCGCTCTCTCTTTCCCTTTTGTTGTGCCTAGTTATCCCGCGGCCTGCATGCTCGGATCGATGCATGGAGAGTGGCTACGTCCCCACGCCGCGGTCTGGCCATGCAGAACATAGGCGCTCCCTCCCCTAATCTCCTTTCTAAGTCCTTGCAATTCCGTGTTCTAATCTCATTTCTAAGTCCTTGCAATTCCGTGTTCTTTATGCATACATGCACGCTATAAATTTCGGCTGCGCGATTAGATAGCTCTCTTAACCAGTGTTTGGAAGCTCGGGGTAGCACGATCAGTGAGGGTCGACTCACGATCGACGTAAGAGGTGAGTTGAAGTGGGACTCAGGCGACCCGACGAGCTGGTGCCGAATGTGCGGGGTTGACGCGTGGGAATACGTCGGACTGTAGCCCGCGGGCGAACCTGACGGGTGCAGGAGGACTGAGCGGGGTGAGGACTTTGTGGGTTGGTGCGTGGCGACGGACTGTCCGCATCGGAGAGAGAGAGAGAGAGAGAAAGAGAGTTGAGGTTGATGAACGTAGATTTGCGATTTTCTTTGTCTTGTCTCCCTCCTTGCTTTTGTATATAAGTTTTGATCTCGGCTCAAGGCGATCCGCCCATCTTTTGCTTTCGGAACCTTGGCTTTGGCTTCAGCCCCCACTTGTTTTGCGATTGACTTCGATCTCGTTTATTGTGTGTTTTTGTCGAATGAATGGATGAATGGATCACTGACTGATTAGATGATTGGGTAGTTGTCTGTGTCACGTGGTGATTTTCGCATAAGGAATTAGACTCTCACTTTTCCAGGAACAAGCCAACACCTCGCGAGGTTACGGGTAAGCGTGATCTGATCTGTGCCGCCTACACGTATCCACGCGTGGCGATCCGCGACCATTAACGAACCTGACATCTCCGTGTCGGATAGGCGGGAATTTTCCTTCTTTCATGCACCTAAACGGATGGGAATTTTCGATATCATATCGAGAAATCCCCTTACCAGCTAGATGCGTACGGAAGGCTTCTACTACGCAGCAATGACAAGATGTTGGACTCAGGGGACTCAAGGTACTTCGAACCTTGGGTAAGAGAATATCTTAGGCGGAGACACCCAGAATTTCCATGCCTAACCGAGAACCGATTGTGTCCCAGGGAGTTTCACTGTGCCATAACCAGCGATCCAAGGTGCCCCGATTACCCAACCACGTATAACACGCAATACTTCATATCCCCCGGCTTCGTCGTCATCACTACCAATTTCCCTCCCTTCCGTCTTCTCCTCTCGTACCACCAACTCACGGTGGTACCGTGGAATTCCATCGCCCCGTATTGGCCCCGCACACCGTGCAGAAACTGCTGACAACGCGGACACCGCTGAACCCCTGGAACTTCGGAACCCAACCATAACGCGTGGCAACAGACGCGACATGTCTGCACTCGAAGGTCCGACTTATAGGGATTGCAACCCTCACGAACAAGCCTCTCCCGAACCGTCGTAATAAAAAACAGGATCGAACGGCCCTTGATGCCTCGCGCATGCCATCTGCCTTATGACTACACGACGTCAACCGCCATCAGACCGGAAACAACCCGCCCCTTTGCCCTATTGCATCTATGCCTCTGAACCCTTGCCGCAGGAGATCTCAGTTCCGACCTGGGACTCCACCCCCACTTTCCCTAAAAATCCTTGGCACACCCCTTTTCGCACTTCCAGGCCCACATCCCACTCCGATCAGGAAGTCGCGTCGGGCGTGAGGTTGGGCGTCACATGGCAGTTTACTCATGTTCCAATGTGGATAGTTCTCTTCTGCTGGCTGATGGTCATGTGTCGTGTCGGGTTAATGATTTGTCGCCGGTGTTCCCTTTGTGGTTTTGGGATTCAAAGAATCCGGTTCGTCCATCTAGGACTCGGTTGTTATCCGGTGTACGGTCGCAGATCGTGTCCTCTTTCGAGTCTCATCCCTCGTTGCCTAGCCCTGGCCACGAGTCTGTTTCGCTTGATATGGTGAAAAGCTGCTTCGTTAGCGATTGTGACGAACCACTTCACGAACCTGAGCTATCTTTCGTACCCTTTCTTTTGCTTATATCCTACCAACCCCAGGAAAAACCCCGTTTTGATTTCTTGCTTTCGGGTGCTGCATTTTCCTTTTTTTTTCGAAAGCTTTTTCGACTGCTGAGTTGTGTTTTTTCTTTTGCAAAGTCAGGAAATACATGGGAAATTGCGCACGCCTTAGCGAGCGCGCTGGGAATTGGGCTCGGTAGTTGGGAACTCCGGGATAAACGGAACGTCGATGTGTCCTTTTTGGGTGTGTAAATGTTCTTGGGCGCGTCGGGGAAAACTTTTGGAATTTCGACCAGACACGAATAGGCGTAGGATTTTCTCTTCCCGCGTTGTTTTTTCGCGCGCGGGTATGGTGATTTCAATTTTGAATTAGGAGCCAGCTGCAACTGTTTTCGGTGCCTTTTTCTTTTTTTTCGTTGACGGCGCCGTACATGCAAAAGCCTCCTCCTCTCTGTCCCCCGCATCGTCCCCTCCCGCGCTCCCTTTCCTTCTCCCTCCTCTTTCTCTCTCCCCGTAACTGTTTTTCTTTCTCCCTCTCTCTCTCTCCCGCCTTGCTTTCGCGCGCCCATTTTCTTTTCTTAATCATCTGAATCTTGGACCCATCTTGCGCCACCTCTGGTGCCTTTTCTCTTCTCACCCTCTAAGTTTGGCGTACGACGCCCGGTCGATCCCCCGATAACTCCCGCTCGCCAATCAGGTGCGTGGATGGATAGGACCTTCCTATCGCGCGACGAATCTAATTGGTTGAACTTTGAGTTCCGAGGGATCGGCATGGCGTTCGTAGAGCACTCTTCTCAAAGTCTTCTCCTCCTGCTTCTCCTCTTACACCTCAGCTTTCCTGTCGCCTTCTCCCCCTTCTATCTCTCCTGTCGCAACTATAAAACCCGCAAGCACGTTCGCAAATCTCTCTTACGTTCTCGACTCTAAGCCAGCTTTCGGGAAGCTGTGGCTAGGCAGAGTGTGTTGATGCGAGTCGGAAAGTCCTGTCGGGCTGACGATAGGCTGGCCGGTTGCGCGCTTGATCACCACAACGAACTGTGGGATCCGGGCAAACCGTGTCGAGCTTACGACAGCAAGGTGACGATCGCAGTGGTGGGAGTTAGCATGCGATGGCCGGGATCGTCGGTGCGGGTATGAGGTTCGATGATTGGAGTTGAGTGAGTGATTGGCCCGGGGCCATATTGGAATTAACGGCGAATGCGCCTTTGTTGTTGCGGATCTTTACCATTGGCGTGAGTGCATGGTGGTCATGTCGAATGTCTCTCTCCCAGATCTGGTCATCAGCTACCTCGACTCTCTCTCTATCTCTCTCTCTCTCCCCCTCTCTTTTCTCTACTTTTGAATGGTTATGTGTCTCGATTGATTATCTCTCGCTTTCTCTCCTAAGTAGGAGCAAATCGGGTGCTCCCCTTGCATAAAAGAACTTCTTCCGGAACTCTTCCATTAGTTTTCTGGGTAATCCTATGCAAGGACCCCGCCTTCTTGTCTTGTGAACGATGGATGCGTGTGTACTGTGCAATGCGACCCATCTTTTCCGGTGCATGTCTCATTTTTGCACCTTCCACAATGAATGCATGAATGGAATATGTGACTCTTTTGTTGATTAGACGATTATCGTCGGGATTTTGTTCGATAATGCAAGAGTGTTTAGATCTGTAGCTCTGTTTGCACTGCGCAGGCCATCTGCCTTATGCTGCACGACATCAGCAGCCGAGCCACGAGGCGGCCCTGAGAAACAAGGCACCCAAGGACCTACGTTGTGTTAAACTAATCGGACCCGTAGCCATATGCGTGATCAAGCTGATCGGTGTCTGCTCTCTCTCTTGTGTCAAAAAGATTGATTGGGGAACACGCGAATTGCTTTTGTTCTTAATGACGTCTCAGGATATTTTGTGATTGATTGATATGTGGACTGACAAGTACCCTTCGATTGGGCGCCAGCCTCTCGTACCTTTCATCCCAACGCGACCTTTTCCTTACAGTGAGGAAAGGACACGTATATGTGAGTGGGACGTACGAGAAGCCGTTGCACAAATCGGCGGTCAGTATTACTTCCCTCCGGCCAACCGCTGTTCAGGGTTTGTAGAAGTCGGGTTTGTTATTATCGATACGCACTTCCCACCTTACTCGGTATTGTTGCCATTTAATGAGTTAATTGTCATTCCGTGGACGACAGTAGAACCCCACTGGCCGCGCACTCTGTGCACCGAATGTCAGCGTTTTGAGCGCTACGAGTCCAGGGGTTTTCACTACTGTGTGCGGAGCGAAGACGAGCATAAAGAAAGAGCCACGCGGCTGAGACCCTCCACGTCCGATTCAGAACTAACCAGCGAACGACGACAAGATTTGATACGAAAACGGGACACGCGAAGCGTGCCCAAGCCCTTCTGTTCTAAACGACGGGATGTAGCCCGGTGGGAGGCACGACAATACTTTTTGGATTGAATTTGGATCTTTCCCTCGCTTCCCGCTTTACCGCGCGCGCATTTTGCGACGCGCGAAAACGATCGACTTGCTCCATCAGACCAACACGGGGGATTTCAGTTCCGTCTGTGTCCCCACACTCAATTCCCAAAAATCCTTGGCACACCCCATCTTGCTGTTTTTCTGGGCCTCTTTTCCACACAGCTAACACTCCGAATGGAAGACAGCACAGGACGTGAGGTTAGCGCGTCACACGATGGCCGTGACGTGGTCTCTGATCAGGTGATTTGTGAAGACGATGTGGCTCTCTTCCGTTTGTTGCTGCGGGGCATGGTATGTAGCCCAATTGACCATAACATGGGGGGCACTTATGTGTGCTGTCCTGTTCTTTACCGGGAAGGTATGAAGAAGTTGTTCTTTGGGAATCCAGCATTTCAACTGTGTACGAAAGATGAAGGGAAACTGCTTCGGGAATGCGAGCAGATGTATGTGAACAAGGGTCTGTTGAGCGTTGGTCCATGGAAGAAGAAAGGCAGGTTGGGGGAAGCGTATTGTTTATCGAAGCACAAAGATGGTTCGAGATGGAGGCCGATTTGTCCATCCTTCTCCGAATGTTCAGCAGTGGGTGGAAGGATTGTGTCCACTGTCCCGTGCGGTGAACGCGCTGTTATGGAATCTTCCAGGTAATAGTAACCTCAATCTTCGCAGTGCTGATGAGTTGCTTACTGGGATCAAGGTGGCCAATCTGGGATTGACTAACCAGGACATGATTTTGGGAGCCTCCTTTGATATTAAGGAGATGTTCTCTAACTTACCCCATCACTCCATTCAAAAAGCTCTATCGTGGGTGGTGGACTTTTGGAGGGAGAAGGGTGTTGTTGCTGTCGGGGTGCGTCAGCAAGGGAAAGGCGCCAAATTGCTGACTGGAAAGGCTGAGATGGGATGGAGGAGTGTCCCTCTACAGATGGTACTCACTTTTATCTCCTTTGAGCTTGATCATACGTATGTTCGGGCCGGGCTGTCTGTTGCGCCAAATGATTGGGATTCCTATGGGTAAGTCGTCAAGTCCGGCGTTAGCATGTCTACTCTGTGCCTATAATGAGTTTTTGTTCTTAACCAGTCTAGGGGGTGACCGGAGACTGTTTCGGGGCTGTAGGTTAGTTGATGACGTTTCTGTGTTCGTCGTGTGTAAGAAGGACGACGGGTGTTCATACATGAAGGGGCTGCTGATCAAAGCGTTTAAGCAATGTTACGATGACAACTTGGTTTTGGAACAAACAAACGAGGGTAACTGCTGGGAGTTCCTTGGGTGTGTCCTTAAGGTGTTTGAAGGGAGGAAAGGTGTGCTTTGCTTCCCGTTAATGAAGAATCAGAGGGAAGGCATCAATGGAAGGTTGAAATTTCAATGCATTCAAGACTTTGTGTCATTCACAAGCCGGCAGCAGAAGCTGGCTGTAATTAATTCTTTCCTGCACCGTGCCAAAACTTATTCGTCTGTCGAGGGTATGGTGTTCCCCTTTCTGTTGTCCCTGAAATGTGAACTGTGGAGAAGGGGGTATCCTGATGTGTTCTTTGACTCTGCGGTAACTCATTTCTCAAGGAGGTTTGGTGGACTGTGGGGTGACTGGTTGCCCTTTTTGACAGGATGGGGTCGTGTACTGAAAGTGGCTAAGTTTTTTTAGGACTCTCGGTTGTAGGGGGTCGACCTCTCATTTTTTTCGATGGGTTTTTGTTTTTGTGGACTTCCGTGGATAGGGGGTCTGTTTTTTCTTCTTCTTCTCTTTCTTTTTCTTGTTTTCTTGGGCGTCTTTGTTTCTGATGAAATAGGTTGATGCCTGGTTGAGGACTCGAGCTCGATATCTGGAGGTGTTCTTGCTGCTTCTCCTTCCTCGTTGTAACTGGATGGAGTCTTACTTTTTAGGGATTCTTGCTGTTTTGACGAAGAAACTGAGGATTCTATCTCGATATCTGTAGGTAACTTCTATTTATCTCTGTTTTTTCTACTCTTGGGACATCTAAGGGCTTGAACTCAGTACCTTGGACGCTGTCTATGAGGGGTTCTCTGCTTCCTTTTAGGATAGCTTGTGAGGATTTGAGGATTTGAACTTGGTACCTGTCGAGGTTGTAGGTCGGTTCGGTTGGGTCTTTTATCGTGCGGCTGAGTTTGTGCGGACGGGTTGAAGCAGTGTGATGATGTCTGTCTTCGGGTGGCCTTCTTAGTATATATAGTCTTTTTAGACTAGTGTCCACCAAGCGATTTTTAGACCCCTGAAGAGCCCTGGTTGGCGGCCAGGCGAAACCGGTCGGGTTGTAACGCCTGTTGGGAACTTTCTGTTTCCGGCTTTCGTGCTTAATGACAATTTTTTCGTAACTTAGTCACGTTCGGGACACCTGTCTACTCTTGGTGTGCTTCTTCTTCTTCCTCTATTCTCCTTCTCCTTCTACCTTTCCTCTTTTTCTGTGCCTTTTGTGTGCTGCTGTGCATTGGGATATTAATTAAATGCCCTCGAACTTGTCTTCGCTAATAGCGTGACATACGTGTTTCATCATTCTGTTTTCCGTTTTTTTTCCAGTTAGGTGGCGCCTTTGTGAAGGCACAATATGTCTGCAGGATTCGTGAGGCTGCGTCTGACTCACGTGTGGAGGCGAGTTCAGAAGAAAGCAGAAAGCACTGGCCCTTATTTTTTCTTCTTTTCTTTTTCTCAAAATTAGTTTTTCTTTTTTATTTATTTTTTAAGGGATGAACCTGATGAGTAAAACCAAATATGTTGGTCAATTTTTTCTTTTTCTCAAAAAAAAAAAAAAAAAAATGAAATCCGGGGCCAAGTCCCACCAGCAGCGTCGAGTTTCCTCAACGCCTGAATGTGGACGTTTTTGTGGAGATGTGCAGAAATTGCGTTGCGTTTCCTCAACAGCACCTCTCCACAGACACATTCAGGCATTGAGGAAACTCAACACTGCTGGTGGGACTTGGCCCCCGTGGTGTCGGTCAGCGCAATGATGATCTCAAGGCTGGCGCCCTTTTTTTTTTTTTTTTTTCTCTTCATACACCATGTTCTTCTCTCAAATTCTTTCTCGCCTTTCATACCTTCCTACCACTACTCGTAAGACTATATAGAGCGGACCCCTGCAAGCATAGGGCCTCACAATCGAGGTAATTCATGTTGGCCCCCGCCCCAACAGCGGTAGTCAGAGATGGGGTGGGGCCACCGGTGGGGGTCTGGCTAACGCAAAGATCGAGCATTTTGCCAGTAGCTGCACCTCCCTTTCTCATCGTCTGGGTTTAAGCCCCATGGCCGCCTGCGGCGCACTTAGTGACAACGGACTGTGATAGTCCTCTGGATACCCCTGATCGGTATTAGCGGGGTCTATGACCAACACAGGTGTGAGTGTGAGCGTGAGTGGGTTGTGTGTGGTGTGTGGGAGAGTGTTGGCCATCACCTCTGCTGCTACTCGATGAGGGGTGGGGGACGATGAGAAAGGGAGGCTGTCACTCTTTTTTATTACTTTTTTTTATTTTTGTTTTCTAAACAATATATGGTATGGACTATTTTTTGATTTATGTGTCTTCTCTGTATAGGGATGTCCCGAAGGACAGGCTTGCCTTTTCTCATTTGTCCATGTGCCTTTTCAGTCTGGGACCCGTGTGCCTGTTGCTACATGTCGTAGTCAATTAGTTCAGACTGAGGGCAGGCTCACACTTCGGTAGCAAATCCGTACAAATTGCGAAAATGGGTTGGGCCGAATTGGGGTATTTGGGACGTTTCAGGTCACACCGCGTTCACACCGCGTTCCCATTTCGCTAAAGACACCGCGGCTACCGTGCCATCAGGGTGCTGCTGTTTGGGGTTTCCAGTCACACAGAAGTAACCCCAAATATAGAACGTACATGTTCTTTTTATATTTTATTTAATTCTGCCCTTCTTCCCTTTTTCAATTGATACCCGGTGTAAATCTTCCTTTTTTTTTTTTTTTTTAAATAAATCTTCCTTTTCAACTTTGCATTCATTTACAAAAATTAATTCAAAAAAGAATAAGGATTTGCCAAATGGGTTTGCAAATGGGGTGTTTGGGGTCGGAACCATTGTGTGTGACCAGCCCTGTGCACATTTTTTTGGGAGTTTTATGGTTTTGGTACCCAGCGTGAGCGTGCCCTGAGAGGGTGTAGTTGGGCTGTTGACAATTGCTCTGGGGACGAGTGGGGCGTATGTGGTCGCTGCATGCAACCATGCAGTTGTGTCACGTGATGGCAACTACAGGCTGTGAGCCCCCGCCACACCAGCTGGAAAACTCTACAGACTGTCGGTTCATATATGTATATATATATATATATCGTCATATACCTACGGTTTACCGGGCAGTTCTATTTGAGGATATATATATGTGACGATATATAGGGGCCGTCACTACGCGGCCATGCTGTGCCTCTAGTGCCAGCGGCGTGTCTGGAGTGTATTTTTTGGCTGTGATAGACCTTTCTTTGTTTCGTGGATGTTTTGCTGGCTTGTGATGGGGTGTGAACCGACAGTCTGTAGAGTTTTCCATCTGGTGTGGGTGAGTGATAGTCTACTTTGATTTTGGTTGAGGTAGATTAT
>BFEA01000118.1:1377886-1390302 GCA_003427395.1 Chara braunii
AAAAAAAAGAACTCGAAAGATAATTTTTTGTAGGCCCCGAAATAAAGTGAAAACAAAAAGTGAAAAGAGAAAAAAAAAAACAAAATAGTGAGTGGGTGTGCACGTTTTGACACAGCCATCTTTGGCGATTTTTCCTTTTTTTTAGTCTTAGCAAACTGCCTTCAAAATGTTTAGGCATGTACCTCACAGCGTAAAGAATGCAGTAAACAAATTAAGAAAAAAAAAACAATAATATTTAGGTCCGAAAATATTTTTTGGTGGGGGCCGAACCCCTTCGGGTTCGGACCCTGAACGGGACTCCGAATGCCCGAACGTTCGGGGGTAAGCCCAGGGGCCCCCGAAAGTTTAGCCCAGTAACCCTGGTGTAGTTAAAAAAAAAAAAAAAAAAAAAAAAAGAAGAAGAAGAAGAAGGCAGCACAGCCACTTGAGGTTTGACAAGTCCAAAACTGGCCAGGTCATACCTTCTTTATGTCCCCAAACATACCCACTCGTCATCATTATTGTATTTTGACTGCAATAGGGTGTATTTACATTGGTGATGATCAGTGTTATGTTCGGGGCAAGAAGGTAGGTGAATTCGGGCTGGATCCTTCTATATCTTTTTTTTTTTTTTTTTTTTTTTTACCATCCCTTACGGGTGATAGTGATGCTGGTAGGAGCAGGCACCACTATCACCCCATTTAGCGGTATCCGCAAAGACAGTCAGGGGAGGCTCCATCTATTGGTGGGGAGCTTCACCTGCTGGAAACCGGGTTCGGCGTCCCTTTAACATCAGGTAACCCGAATTTGTTGGAGGAAAATGGATCAGAGACCTGTCAGCATTGGTTGCCCTGGAGTCCAGGGGATTGACTACACAGGTTATGGGACTTACTGTGACTTATTGACTTTTGCCTATACCATTCCGGGGTCTTGCTCAAGCAGGGACAGAAGGGGGGTTCGTAGGTGGCAATTGGAATGATGAGGATGGGGCTCCTTCCTCCAGGGGGCGACCGGATGAAGGGGCCCCATCCGCCATTCCCGGTGTCCAGCTATCAAACGCCTCTCCTGCCCAGGTTGAGTGGGCTGTCTCTATTCCCTACTCCCTACTGTACCAGCTTAATTCCATCAATGTGTAATTAGGGAAGGGGAAAGGGTCTGGGAAATCTGTGGGAGGGGGGGATCGTGGTCCAATCATTGAAACAGAGTCGATAATTCTTGTGTCTGGCTTCCAATCGATGATTGTCGTCTAGGTGCCAGCCATCCCATCGTACCCTTGTACCCTTGCTATCCTCCCCCCACATTCCTCTCCCAGCCAGTCCATGCAGAATTCATTTAGGTAGCGGGTGATGTCAGTCTTCTTAGAGAGGGGCTTTGTCAACTGTACTAGTCGTGTCCAGCGAGCCCTGATTGCTTTCTCAATTGTGTCCTTAATCATATCAGTCATCTCGCCCCTCCCCATATGTGTGCCATCGATGGTCAGTATGCAACGGCGCTTCCAGATGGCCCACAGCACCGCTTTCCTACCAATTGAAAACAGGTTAGAAGTGAAAACTGAGCCTTGGGCCGTCCAATGTCCGCAAAGCAGGGCTCTCCACTTTCATGGCCAGTCCGTCACGGTGTCAGTTTCGAGGACTGCCCATATTCTTGCGCACCATCGCCAGACAAGCATTGAGGATGGGCATTGCAAGAAAAGATGTTCAATTGTTTCATTTACCTTGTGGGATGGAAAGCCCTCCAGGCAAGCCGTGCACCATGGGAGGGCCGTACCTTTCTGGTCCAGGCTAGAGTAGTCAATGAGCCATGCATTTGTGGGGAGGCAGCAGTGGGCAATTTGCCATTGCACCGAGGCCAGTTTGACGGGTTTACACTTAGTCTGGCGTCAAAGTGTAAACCCTTCAACACTCTCACAATGTGAATAGCTAGTCAAAACACCTCATCCGGGACCCCACGTACCAAACAGTTCTGGTTGGTCCTATAAAACAGATTTACCAGTGCTTCCTCTTGGCTAGTCGTTAACGCTTGACTGACACGAGCCTCATCCCCATCTATTGCCACCCAATCTCCCTCCAAAAGTGCGGGCCACGTCGCAATATCTGCACCCATGCTATGGGAAGTTTAGGGAGAAAATAACTTCTACGAGATTTTGCCCAATCCGGTGGCAGTGTGGCAGTTTACTTCTGAGTTGGGTTTCTGTTATTCAATCATTATGTGTGAAGTCTCATATGTGTTCCACTTTGTGGACACCGTGCCTGACCCAAGAGTTCCATGGTCTTCTTGAGCTTGTGAAGACTTTCCTCTGTCGGTCCGTTATCCAACAGTGTTCGAACAGAGGTTGGCGGAGCACCTCCTCCCACCTACTGGGCTCTGGTCTGTCCGGGAGGGGGAGCCGCCGCCAGTCCATGATCAGGCGAGCCCAAAAGTCATATTTTTTCAGATCTGCGCTGGCCGCAGCTTGGTTCGGATGCACAACTGGCCCACGCGAGGGCTTGGGAACTGCCCAAAACACGTCGTCCAGCCAAACAAGAGGATGAGTGGAAGGCCGGGATTCGGGGGCCAGCCTTGCTATTTGCTGTAATGCTAGGGGTTCTCATGGGAAGTTGGGTGTGCGGATTAATCTTTTAAGCCACTGTTGGGTCAGGGCAGTTGTCTGGTGTCTGGATCAAGAATCCCCAAGCCGTTGTGGGATTTGGGTTGAACAATCGCCTCCCACGTGACCCTGCTCATCGCGTTCTGTGTTTCATGATTTCCTCGCCACACGAAGATCGGGACCCGCTGTCTTACGGATCTCAAGGCTTCTTGGGACAGGGCCCAAATAGCAAACTCATACCAAAGAAACGGAAGCGCCACGTTGTTAATTACAAGAGCCCTGCCAAAGAGCGAGGTGTGTTTGTTTGTCCATGAAGTGAGCTTTTGGAGTGTAGGGTCCATTATCTATTTGTCGTTGCACTCAAGTTTTCCTGCAGCCGACAGTTGGATCCCCAGGACTCGGATTGGGGGTTCCAGCGAGCGCCAGGTGATCGCGGGCCGCTCAGGGGGTCTGACGCCGTTGTGGTGCATCCACCACCCTAGGGTCTTACTGCCCCAGTTGACCAACATGTCTGAAAGAGTGCAAAAGCGATTCATCAGCCTCTCAATTTCGGATCCTTCAAAATGGTTTGTTTCTTTTTTTTTTTTTTTTTTAATGGGCTGTTTTTATTCTCAACCCCAAAAGAGAGAGAGTCTGAAACATGGGTCAGCTCCAAATTATGTCGCATATATATATTATATATCCCTTACCAAAAGCTTGGGCACACAGAGGGGGACAAACACAGTCTGCAGAAAGAAAACAGCATAACTGAGAGTATATACTTAGCACAAGACATTTTGTAATGGAACTTTGCGGTCACGATGGTCAGATGCATCCAGGGAGGTCCTAGGGCGTCGTGAGACACTCCTCGGGGACGTAACTCCAAGGATTTCGTTGTCGTTACACCTGCCCTCAAAGTTGAAATTTGAAACTAAAATGTGAAAATACTCCGAGGACAAATCTTTGGGCTCCGAGGATTTCCCTGCCAAATCATCCTCGGCTCCAAGGGACCTCGCAAGGTCACTTGGAGCCCGAGGATCCGGCTGTCGCTATGGAGCATAGAAGGAAATTTTGAGGCTGACGGTGGTCTAGGGGCCAAGCGACGGACATTGTCGGCCTTCAACATCATTGCACACCCGCAGATCTTCCCACGCCCCGCCCGTTCTTCATTTCATCCACCATCTTGGTGTCGCGGGAGGGAGCGCATAGGAGCTCCGCGCAGCGGACAGTTGGACGGTGGCTTCCGAAGTCGCCATGCAGTCAAAGACGTCAAGCACTCTTTGTATGAAAAGCCTTTGCCTGCGCCTCGACAGCTTCACCTTCATGCGCCCGAACACTCTCTCTACATTACAGCAATGACGACGGCCAGTGCCGCCGCCACCACCACCGATTTCTCCATGGACATGAGCACAGCACGCCCATCTTCGCCACCGCCCTCCATTGTCGACCAACTTCGGAAAGACACCGTCACCAGCAACCCTGCCTCCTCATCGTGCACGCGCATCCCCAGCGCATCCTTGGCGCTCACGTTAACGCGTCACATCGGCGACACTCTACGCGTCTTCAAGGCGACCATGAAGGACGATGCCACAATGCAGTACTTCGCCCACCAAAGCTTGCGCTCCAAGGTGCCACACGCCGGCGTCGGCACTGAAAGGGTCAGCCACACTCCCATGTAGATTGGAAGGCGAGGGAAATGAACTGTCCGCTAGTACCCCACCGCCATGCTGGAATAGCCTGTGCGCCGCCTAGCCGTAGTCACTCGCCGGAATTCGAATTTCAAATTTCAGACAGGGACATTCCTGCCGTTTTATTCCTTTTTCCCCCCGCCTCACGTATTTGTGCCCTTTGTCTGTGGACCATCTTGCCATATGACCGGATATCCCAAACCGGTGTATGGATATATCTCCCGCGGCATCGTATACTCGTATAAAACTGATCGCGGAAAGGCCCCGAGGATTCATCCTCGGAACCATTCCCCGAGGACAGGTTGATCCACGCCTCCGAAAAACCAAAGGCGGGGGTTGTTACACCAATGTCGAACCCAATTTTCTGACAATTGTCGAACTGGTTTCAACAATTTCCCCTCGACAGTCTGTGTGGCGAGGCCCAAAATGTCGAAAACTAGTGTTTCGACGTTGTGCGGTGAGAGGGTACAACTTCCACCACCTCCAAAAAGAGGTGTTGACCTGTGCAGCACGCCGAACTTGTTCGGCGCCCCACCGAGCAGCTGAACGTGTTCGGACGCTCGGCCGAGCGGGAACCGAACATATTCGGCCGAGCGCAAATTAGGGGGCTTCCGAGCGAGTCCTCATGTGTGTGTGGTGTGTGGAGTGTGTGTGGGGTGTCTGTGGCATGTCTGTGGGTGTCTCGGGGTGCGTGTGTGGTGTGTGTGTGTGTGTGTGTGTGTGTGTGTGTGTGTGTGTGTGTGTGTGTGTTCAAGAATGATGAGCGATGTCCCCCAGGGCCCCCCAACCCCTTTATATATAAAAAATAAATAAATAAATAAATAAAATAAAAATGTTCGGGCTCGGTCTATTTGGGCCACGTTCGGGCTCGGTCACGGAGCCCGAGCATGATGCTACGCAGGTGTTGACTTTCAAGCTGCCGCAGGCTCAGCCTGGCAGTGTCGCACCAATGCTGAACGCAGTTTTCAGACAATTGTCGAACTGGTTTCGACAATTTTCTCTCGACAGTGTGTGGCGAGGCCCAAAATGTTGAAAACTAGTGTTTCCACATTGGTGCGGTGAGGCCCTAAGTGTGTGGTCAGGTACATCCAGGAAAGTCCTAGACTAAAAGAGCATACTCACACTACGCCCTCAAAATCACAAAATCACAAAATGAGCGGCCAGATCAAGTCCTCCTTTAACAAGGACTCAAATCTGGCCGCTCATTTTGCCATTTGTGATTTTAAGACACTTCTAGAGTACTCTAGAAGTTTCTTGGATTGTATGCCCTAAAGGTATGGTCATATACATCCAAGAAACTTCTAGAGTACTTGTAAGTATAACTTGAAACATAAACAAAGATAACCGCAAAAATGGGAAAAGGACACAGCCATGGGGCGCCACCATGTGTGTGTGTGTGTGTGTGTGTGTGTGTGTGTGTGTGAGAGAGAGAGAGAGAGAGAGAGAGAGAGAGAGAGAGAGAGAGAGAGAGAGAGTAAAGGGGCAACAGCTGTCGTACCAACCATTCTGACTGAGGCGGCCTGAAGGACTGTGGAAAGACAAGAAATGAAAGAATAGGTCGAGGAAAAAGGGTGACACTTGGCACCCATTCCATCCACCCGTCTCATCTGGCAAGTGAAATGGCAGGAAACTTATGAAAGGAAAAAAAAGGTCTCTCTCTCTCTTGCTTTTTCCTGTTTCACATCTCCTTTCCGTTTTTTCACCTCGCGTTGGGTTCACACAGATGGTGTCTCAAGAAAGCAACCGATCATGCACCTGACACTGCTGACAGTCTGTCTGGTGTGTCCATTGCCGAGGCACGTTCTTGTCTCAGAGTCTTTAAGCCACCAGTACTCCCTGAGGCAACAAATGCAGGATATAAGGTTGTAGATTACGCCCCAAAATATTTTTGGGACCCCTCCACATCTCAGGCATCCTCATGGGAGGCATAACACCTGCTGTGGAAGCTATAGAAACCCTTTGTGCACCCCTCTGACATGTTGGTCCCCCAATAGGGGAAATTAATGCCAGATGCCCAGGCCTGGGGAAATATTTCAACCCCTCATGAACATGGATGAAGATGGCTCCAATTTGGGGATGTGTTCTGCAAATACTTTCTTTTTTTTCCCTTCTTTTTTTTTCTTTTTTTTTTTTGCAAGGACTTTATGGGAGTTTATGCTGTTCAGTCATGGGGTTCAAGAGGAGGACGGCATCACCAAGGTAACAACCCGTCTGCAAACACTTTTTGCGATGTGCCTGGTATTTTCTGTGGACCAGCACGATCCCGGTCATACCAGCCGGCCAGATGCGGCCTGCATGCAGCCGCCCCGTAGAAAAATGGCTGGGAAACATACTGGTCGTTTACGGAATCTGTTAGGGCCTCGCCACATCAATGTCGAAACATCACGAAATTCGACATATGTCAGGAAATTCCCTTTTTTGTTCTTTTTTAAACAACCCGAGTGACTGCTAGAGGTGCTGGTAAGAGCAGACACCACTAGCATGCTCGGGGAGGCTCCATCTATTGGTGGGGAGCAGCACCTGCTGGAAATCGGGTCCAGCGTCCCATTGATACATTTAGAAATGAATGGTCGGGATGTTTCGACATTGGTGTGGCGAGGTGTCTGCTGGAAATCGGGAACATGTAGAAGTCATGTAGGCATGCTTCGTGTCCATCCCACTAAAAGAGAGTAGTCATCTGAATGGTCATCCAAACCGACACGTAAGCACACTGAGTAGCTGATGAGCAGCAGCATTGATTGCCCTCAACTGAGGGGATTAACTGCCCATCACAATCCCAGATCGACATTCCCTCTTTCGACAGAAAAACCCTCCTCAGACATTTTCTCCTCGCCACACAGCATGTCGAAGTCCGAGACGCGAAAAAAAAATTCAGGAGCTGTCAGGGAAAGCGTTTCGACACCTCCTCTCTCTCGAGACGGGCTCGTTTCCACTTCAGGCCTGCAACTTGGACGTTTTCAACAGTCCTCGACTCCGCGGATGGGATGTCGAATTCTTGCCCGAATGTCGAAAAAGAGAACGCGCCAACGCTTGTCCCATCTTCACCCCAGTTTGTCTCTTTTGTGCATACGACTCGTGAGTTCTTCACTTGGACATGAGGTGTGGTGAAGAGGGGTTTTCTGTCAAAAGAGGGAATGTCGAAAATCTCCTGACATATGTCGAATTTCGTGATGTTTCGACATTGGTGTGGCGAGGCCCTTAGTTATCTGTGATGTCAAATAAGGAATCTGTTTGTTATCTGTGGTGCCAAATACTATTCCTTGCTCTCTGTCGCGGTGGCCCTGCTACTGTCTTTTTTTTTTTCTTTTTTTTTTCTTTTTTCTTGTTTTATAACAAAACAAACGCTCTCTGTCGCGGTGCTGTCTTACCCTGAAAACAATGCGCCCCCATTATACTGAATATATACAAGCTATTGTTCCGGTCTCAGGCTGATGAAGTTGTGTTGAGGGTGGATTGTCTACGAAGATGGTGGTGGTCCCACGCAGTATAACTGGTTGACAAAAAACAGTACGTTGTTGATGGATCTAGGCCCACTCAAGTCTCACAGGTCCAGCAGCACCTTCCTAGATAATCCACCCTCAGCACGACTTCGTCAGTCTGCGACCGGAATGATAGCTTGTATACATTCATTATAATGGGGGCGCATTGTGTTTATTCCAAGGTACAAAAGAAAAAAAGAGGTAGTCCAAGGTCGAACCTGTCTTCAGTACAACCGGGCTGCCACTCCTTTTTTCGTTTTTGGTTCAATGCCGCCTCCCGAGTCCTTGTTTTTTTTGGGGGGGGCAAAGTACGTTGATGCCACTTTTGAGCACATCGAATGAGCAAACAACAATGCGCCGGCAAAGAAAACAGGCGTCGACTTCGAAACAGCAATGAAACTACCAACGGCCGTGGTGTCAGGGCCGCTGAGGCCGGGTGTCATAACTACTACAGGGGTCGACCATGGAGTCAGACACAGGGTTGGGGGGGGGCGGGGGGAATAAAATAAAGTATGTATATGTATATATATATATATATATATATATATACAAAACAGTTTGCGACAGCCCGGCCCTGGTTTGTTGTCCTCTTGTCCCTCTCCCTCTCCCTCTCTGCCTACGGTTTACCAGGCAGCTCTGTTTGACTATATATCGTAAAATAGAACTGCCTACGGTAAACCGTAGGCAGAGAGAGGGAGGGAGAAGAGGACAACAAACGAGGGGCTGTGACAAACTGTTTCGTCGGAGTTTCACCGACTCATATATATATAAAAATGGATTCTTTTGTACCCAAATTTTTGTTTCAAACTCAGGCGGTGATGTCTCTTTGCGAGCAATGCCATGTGTTTTTTTTTTGCCTTTGCGAAGTTCAACTCAAAACCTGGCGCATCCACAGTTGTTTCTTCTCAGAGTCTGGGGTAACTTCAGTAGAGTCACAAAAACGAGTTATAATTGCACTATGGGGGAAGATACAGTTTGCAATTGCGCTTTGGGCACCCTACACCTGGCCAGAAAGCTGGGTTGTATACATTGTCCAAACTGCTATTGGAAACTTTTTTTTTTTTTTTTTTTTTTTTTTTTTTGGAACAAACAACCCCCGGCCAGTGATAGTGTTGCTGATGAACACAGACATCACTACCACCCGGGGAGAGGCTCCATCTATTGGTGGGGAGCGTCACCTGCTGGAAACCGGGTCCAGCGTCCCATGAAACTTGAACATTGAACAGACTTACAGTGCCGTAGGGAGAGACTCCCGCCAGCTATGATTGCCCTGGAGCCCAGGGGATTGACTGAGCAGGAGGGACGGAAAGGGGGGGGCCTCTTCACCGAAATCCCGGCGCCAAATGCCTACTGTTGTACCCTAGCTCCCCCCTCCCCCCTCCTTCCTTTAGCTGTGCTTCTTAAAGACTGAGAAAGCAAAGCAGAACCAGTCTCGCAGTCAATATTGCTAACGACTGTGAGACACGTCCACGCTCCTCCCCATTATGGCTGGGAGGCCCGAGTGTCTTCCTCTACATTCCGTACCACTGCATCCCTACCAGGCAGCTGGATGGGGGGGGCCATAGTGCAATCATAACTCATTTCTTTTCGGGTACCTTCAGTAAAGGGTCCTGCCCTTTATAAGCCCCCCTCCCACCCAGGGTACCTTAAGTAAAGGGTCCTCAGTGCCCCTTATAAGCCCCCCTCCCACCCAACCCAGTTGCCAGACCTAGGTCTGCCGATCCAACAAACTCTCCCGACGTCTCCCAGATGCAGAGCATGCAGCAGTCCCGTCACGACTAGTAGAGTTTACACAGGAAATATTTTTGAAATTGGTGTACTAATACAGGGTGCGTTGAGTCGGGGAGGAAGACACTCGTCCTTGTACAGGGGCCCAGGGGCCCCCCTGCCCCCTCTTTGAACGACCACGACCTCACCTTGTCATTCGAAAATACAGCGTGGCTTGACCACTGTCTTCCCAAAATTTTGCTGTCTACTCAGGTCACCCCGCCAAGATGGCGATGGGTGATGGTCCTGGGTGGTTAACACTAGGGTAGGACAGGGGGGGTGGGGGTGCGCCAGGGCAAAAAGATAAGAGGAAGGGTGGGTGGGGTCTTCAGAGGGGTTCATCTGGACAACCGAGTGGCCGAGTACTGTGGGTGACTGCCACTCCGTCTAGTATCCCACCTCTACAACAATCTGGGCTTAAAAAAAAAAGAAAAAAAAAAAAAAGAAAGAGAATCTAAAGTTTATACAGTCCGTATCGCTGTATTTGCTATTTGCTATTTAGTATTGCCCCAAATACAGCTAGTATACTGACTAACGGCCTTCTTCTTTTGGGGCGGGGAGGGGGAAGCCCAGGGTGTTGTAGAGGCCAGAACTCAGTGATCATGGACGTGGTAGTGACGGTATATACCACGACTTCGCTAGCACCCTGCAGCTACGGTTTTCTCCAGTCAGGTCCAGCGGCAGTGGTCAGGGCCGTCACTATGCGGCCATGCTGTGCCTCTAGTGCCAGCGGCATGTCTAGAGTGTATTTTTTGGCTGTCACAGACCTTTCTTTGTTTCCTGGGTGTTTTGCTGGCTTATCTTGTGATGGGGTGTGAACCGACAGTCTGTAGATTTTTCCATCTCGTGTGGGTGAGTGATATTCTGCTTTGATTTTCGTCTCCGGTACCTTGAGGGCAGTGGTTGGTGCCCACCTCTTTTTTTTTTTTCTTTTTTTTTCTTTTTTTTTTTAAAGAAGGCCCTTGTGCAAGGCCTCTATCCCAGTGGTGTTAAGAGCACCACCGGAATTGAGGCTTTGTCTGGCGGGCCGCTCCATCTATTGGTGGGGAGCAACACCTGCTGGAAACTGGGTCCAGCGTCCCTTGAATACATCAAATTCTCTTTCTTTTTTTTTTTTCTTTTTTTTTTTAAGTTAAGGCCCTTTGTGCAAGACCTCTATCCTGGTGGTGGTAAGAGAACCACCGGGATTGAGGCCTTGCCTAGCGGGCCGCTCCATCTATTGGTCTCGTATAGGAACTTTTGGAACATTTGGGACCCTGCCAGCATTGATTGCCATGGGTTTCAGCGGATGTACTGAGCACTGCCAGGGTTAATATCTTAGAGTTTCAAGAAAAGCTCTGTCGTCGGTAGTCTGGGAGGGAAGATCAAGTTGCCATCTTGGGCCCGGGGGGCACTGGGACTCGTGGCTGTCTCCCTGCCACCGATCCTCAAAATTGACTCAAAATTTGACTCGAGATTGGACTCGGTCTGTAAGAATACTCAGGAATAGCTGTAGTAAGGATGCTCAGATACCATCCCCCAGATATTCCACCAGGGCTAGCGAGGGGGGGGGGAAAGGCTCAGTGAAATCTTCAGCAGGTTGTAATGGTTCCCTGGGATCCACCCTTGTCCATTCATGGAAGTGTAGCAGATAATCCCTTTCCACCTCGTCCCCTTGCCCCTGTTCCTGCTGCCTGTCCTGATGCTGATCCAGCCTGTCGCCTGTCCAGCTCACTCTTGCTACCCAGCCCTCCCGTTTCCCCCCCAGCCAGTCCTCACAGAACCCGGAGATAATTCTGTCGATGTCCACCCTGGTGTGCACCTGGTTCAGTTTTTCCTTCACACTCTGCCATTGCGCCACAATCTCTTTTTTTTTTTTTGGGACAAATGCTCCATACTGAACTAGTAGCCGTATTTGCTCCGTGACTTCCGGGCCCCCTCCAGTTCCAGAATGGAACTGCAACCAGTTCCCTTTTGTCTTACATGCGTCCTCCTCACACTATCGAGTTTTTTTTTTTTGTTTTTTTTTCCCCATTCGTTCTTTTTTGCCAACACGACGGCCCTGACTCCGTTGAGGTATCTTCATTTTGAACTGACCGGCCCCAGATAATCCACAGTTATTTTTCCATCAGCGTTCGAACTTGGCTCTTTTTTTTTTTTTTTTCCCCTTACCATCATTAAGGGAATAGCGGGTCTGGCGTCACGCTCCCGCCAGGCCCGGCTGCCACTCTTGGGAACGAGTCGGGGACACCAGGGATGGGCCCGGCAGACACCCGGGGCATCGTTTTTTTTTTTTCCTCTTTTGCCTCGTGCGTGGCATGGTTCCAGAAGTTTCTCGCGCGCAGGGCCGCGACGTGGGGAGATACACCGGTCATTCGTATGAGACTGAATCTGCTCCGGAACATGGGGAGATGCACAGGTTCCCTTTTGTTCGTTTGTTTGGTTTCTTTTTTTTTTTTGTCTTTTTGCCAGTTTCCTTTTGTTCGTTTCTTTCCTTTTTTTTCTTTTTTCTGTCGTTTTGCGGGCCCGTTGTTTTCGTTTTGGCCTGAGGGCCTCGCTGCACTGCTCTCCAAATGTGCAAATGAGACTGAATCCACTGCTAGAACATGGAGAAATACATTGCCATCTTTTTTGTCTTTTGCGTAGGTGGAGAGTACCAAGCTTTTTGCCTTTTTTTTGTCATTTTGCAGGCCCTCCCTCGGGGAAGTTCGTTTAGCATGCCTCCTGCGCAAGGGTCACATTCGCAAATCGAGGGGGACGCCGCACAGCTGCGAGTTCACGCACAGCACCTGCGGCGCGCGTGTTGCTTTTCCGTGTCCGACAAAGGCGGTGGGGACGAACGGGATGAGCTGGAGAGGGGGGGGATGGAAAGCTGAGGACCAGGGCAGTGGACGGGGGGAGGGGCAACACGAGGAGCAAGAGAGGGACCAGCGGGAGGAGGAGGAACGGGATGAGAAG
>BFEA01000118.1:1406159-1418621 GCA_003427395.1 Chara braunii
AATATTAATTTCTAAGTGCGCACCCGCGCACGCCCAGACCAGATATTGCGCGCCCAAGCTTGAGAGTGCGCGCCTATGCACGCGCAAGCTTGATATTACCGTTAGAGTGTGCGCCCATGCGCCTCCAAGCTTGAGAGTGCGCGTCCATGCGCGCCCAAGCTTGATATTACCGTTAGAGTGTGTGCCCATGCGCGCCCAAGCTTGATATTACCGTTAGAGTGCGCGCCCATACGCGCCCAAGCTTGAGAGTGTGCGCCCATGCGCGCCCAAGCTTGATATTGCCGTTAGAGTGCGTGCCCATGCGCGCCCAAGCTTGAGAGTGCACGCCCGTGCGCGCCCAAGTTTGATATTTCCGTTGAARTGCGCGCCCATACGCGCCCAAGCTTGAGAAGTGCGCGCCCATGCGCGCCCAAGCTTGATATTGCTTGAGAGTGCACGGCTATGCGCGCCCAAGCTAGATATTGTTGTTGGAGTACACGCCCGTATGCGCCCAGGCCAGATATTGTTGTTGGAATACACGCCTGTGTGCGCCCAGGCCAGATATTACTGTTAGAACGTGCGCCCGTGTGTGCCCCGGGCCAGAAATAGTTATTTGAGTGCGTGCCCGTGTGCACTTGCGCTGGATATGTGTGCGCCTAGGCTAGATGTTGTCGTTTGAGTGCGCGCCCATGTGCCCTTGCGCTAGATATTGTCATTTGAGAACGCGCCAATGTGCGCCCAGGCTGGGTATTGTCATTTGAGTGCGTGCCCGTGTGCGCTTGAGCCTATGATTATTATGAGATGATTTGCCTTCACGCACCCGTTGATTTATTCCTTTGCTGATCAGCAACACCTCATGCACATGATATTTTGCCTTGCACGGGGAGCATTGGCGGTTCAGTCCCTGCACAGATGACCTGGCTCAGTCTAGCCCCAGTACATTCAGCATTTGTGACTGGTCCCTTTGCATGAGATGTATCACTGATCAGTTGCTGTTCAGCCGGGCTCTTCACGCGGGCCCACTTGAGATTGTTGCTGCTCAGCCGGGCCCCTTCAGGCGGGCCCACCTCTCAAGATTGTTGCAGTTTTTCAGCCAGCTCCCCTCAGGCGGACCCTTTTTTTAGAGCTAGCTGCTGTTCAGCCAGGCCCACTCAGGATTGAGTTGTTGTTCAGCCAGGCCCACTTAGGCGGGCTTTATATTGAGTTGATGTTCAGCTGGGCCCATTCAGGCGGGTCTCACTTTGAGTCAGGCTATTCAGACAGGCCTCCATATTGAGTTGCACATTGCTATTCCGGTCAGGTCTTGGAGGCAGTACCCGTACTAGAGAGGTCGTGCTTTCTGTCCAAGCTGGTCAGTCGTCGTGAGACTACCCCTAAGTGGGGTAGATTGATCGAGAGGTTCTACTACAGACATGTGGGACACCAGAGTTTCACCATCAGGGCCAATGAGTCCTCGCCCTCGAGACACACATTCGTGATCACCTACTCGGTGAAGGGGGCAGAGACAAGGGTGAAGGGCACCACATACGACCGGATTGTTGATTACATATTTCGCAGGGAGAGCTATTGGAGGGACAACCGGCTACATGTGGTGTTCCCTCGTGTACCTTCAGCACCTGGGGGCGTGCTCTTCGATTTTGATGGATGCAACCCCAAACCCCTTAGTGAGTCTCGCAGCAAGCACAAGAGGCGGAAGGACGACCAGATTAGGAGAGAGATAGCCAGATCAGGGGTCCCAATCACTACATGCGTCCAGAGATTAGAGACGGATGAATCAGACTTGGAGCCCTGCTCTGTGAGTGACATTGATCTTGGGGACTATTTTGACTGGGATACTCACAGAGATTGAATTCGTGGACAGCGACAGGAGCACTGGAGACCAGCGAGCGGAGACGTCGGAGGGCGATATTGAGGAGGATCGCACATCTTCTTGCACGATATCTTCTTGAGGGTGACTGACTTCTACATGTCAGACAACCCTAGGTCTGAGACAGTTATTGGTCCCCCAAGAGGGGAGGGTCCGGTCCCATACCTCGGAGATGGTTATAGTCATTTGGTCGGGACGGACTTGGCTATGCAGGCTTATCGAAAGCCTCTTTACGGAGATCGCTTTCTCGAGGTTTCCTACATTTACTCTGGTGGGAGAGGACGTATTACCTACATCCTAGAAGGGATTGATCGGGACCCTAGTTTCTTTACCAACTGGGATGTCATAGTGAAGTGTGTCAAAGTCGAGAGGGATCAATTGAGACGACAAAGGATAGAAGCGAGTTGGAGCTTACTGCCTAGGATTTATGAGAAGATTCCTACCCCGCCAGTACCTAAAGAATTCTGTGATGGTAGGAACTGGCAGCCAATCATCAATGCAGCACTAAGGAGGCAAACCTGGTAAGCAGTCAAATGTCAGCAGTAACGAAAGCGATAGAGACGCAGACAAGGATCACGGCTGGGGGTGTTTTCCCGTATGTCATTGAGAAGTGTGTGACTTGTGAGCACGACTAAGTGATCTTGTACGTCCTTGTAGCTCGGTTTCTTGATACGGATGACTATGATGTGAGGTCATAGGTATCAGCTGAGACGAGGAGGGGGATTGATTACGAGGCATGTTAGATAGCTGCTGCTGAATACGTTATGGATGAAAGGCTGTTGCTGAGACAACGAGGGAAAAAAGTGACTTGGAGTGTCCTGCCTAGAGAGTTCGAGAGATTCCTAAGTCCGCCTGTGCCCGCTAGCTCTGCGACGGGAAGGATTGGGGACCAATCCTCAACGCGGTACTTAGAGACCGAGTGTGGTGAACCATGCCAAGAGATGTCTACACTCCTAATGACGGAGAGAGCTTCTGCTTCGAGGTCTATCTAGATGAGCAAAGAGCGACTGTCATCGGGACCGTGAGAGGATGCGACACTAGGCTAGGTGGGAGCGATGAGATTGGCATGGTAGAGCACTACCTTGAGCTTATGCGGGCGACTGCTTTTAGAGCAATTACGGATCAGACTAAGATTAGACATCTGTTGGATTGCAAGAGTTCGGATGGCAGGAGAGTGATGCAACATGCGAGAGATGAGACCATCATATCTAGACAGCGTCCTGCGGACAGTCTAGCTAGAGGCGCTAGAAGCAGCTCAATGCAATGATATTGGAATGTGAAAACTCTACGTCAATTGCGACTGTGACCATTGGTAAAGGATGGTTAGATAAAGTAACCGAGACCGACAGTCCATTCGAGATATTGAGACACGACGTCTGTAGAGAAGGCCGTTTAATATTCTATGTTCCAGTGGTCAGATTTCTCAAGACCAACGAGCTTGACGTGAGGGTTTATGCTCAGGAAGGAATAAGAGAAGAAGAAGGTTATTTAGAGTGTCTGAGGAAAGTGTACATTCACCTCTCGAGGATAAGGGAACTGCTTCGAAGCCTGCATGAGAAAGTGACTTGGGGGAAACGAGTCAGGGAATTCGAAAGACTCCCTAGTTTTCTGACTACGAATAGCTTCACTGACAGGAGAGACTGGGCGCCTCTTCTAGAAGCTATTGCCGTGGTTGGTAAAGCAAGAGAGAATGACTTAGTCATGCGACCAAAGACGTTGTTTCTTGACACCTTTGTTCGACGATTTGAAGACTAAGACGAGGCTTCTTCTGAATTTTCCCTCACCTGACAATGGAAAGGAGCTTGTTATGGCCGAGGAGTATGCTGGTTTCCTAGGAAGCAGGCATAGTTGGGAGAAAGCTGAAGGAAAGGAACTACCAGATATTAATTCTTCGGTCATCTCGCGCTTACTCAAGGATTTAGAGCCCCTCACGGTAGGAGGAACATTTCCTTATGAGATTGAGAGATACACTGTCTTAGCCATACCTTAGGCAGAGGAGAAAGTGTATGTGTTAGTAGCTCGCTTCCTAGAGACCAATGAATATGACGTGCGTATATACACTCCAGTGACTAGGAAGATTTGGCGGCGGTTTACTGGTGTCACAAGTGGGCACTTAGTCACGTCAGTAAATACAGAGACGAACTTAAGAAGGAGGGTAAAAAAGTTACCTGGAGTGTGGAGCCTACTGAGTACGAGGGTTTTCCAAGCCCTCCTATTCTAGATAGTTTCGTCAATGGTGAAGACTGAGAGCCTATTCTTAATGCCGTTTTGAGAGATAGGAAGTGGAGTAGTGTCAGCATTGACGATTCAGGTGCTGGATAGGATTAGACGGATCATGGGGGTCACTAGGGACTAGGCAAATGTCTGGTTACTGTCCGACAGCCACGGCAGCACTAGACGTCTTAGTTCCATTTACCAGTGGAGGAACCTTTCCCTACAAGATAGAGCGCTGCATATCCCTGGAGGAGAAGCATGCCCCGAGAAGGCGTACGTCCTTGTAGTGAAGTTTCTCGACACTGGTGAGTATGATATCCGACCCTATGTCCCTTCACTAAGAGAGAAGGGGACAGATCGTGAATCTCTTCGTAATTAGATCAGTGGTGTAATTGGTCAAGAAAGAAGAGAGTTAGAAAGAAAAGGAGCAAGAGTAGTTAGTAACATAGCACCGATTGTGTTTGACAGGATTCCCGAACCGATTTTGCCAGAAAGTTTTACCGACGGTAGAAACTGGGAACCAATTCTAAATGCAATCATAAGAGAGAAAAGGTTCAGGAAGAAATAAGAGTTTAACCAATAAATCAGACAAAATGGTCAGGGGACCGGACGCAAGGCAGAACCTTGTTAGTTCCTCCGCAGGTGACGGAGAAGTGACCACTACCACTATTCTACAAGAAATGTTAAAAAGGATAGAGGTCATGAAGACCGGGATGGACACTATAAATGTTCATCTAGACCTTCTAAGAGCTAAAGTACCTCCAAAGAACATACCCTGCTTTGATGGAACCAAGGTTAGGGAGTTCGTGGAAGACCATGATGTCTTCGGTATGAGCCACGGTTGGTCGGACAAGCAGAAGTTGAAAGCTCTGCTAGCCTATGTTGAGCCTAAGATGAGGGTGTCGGTGACAAAAATGATACAAAGACTGACAACATGAGTCGAGGTTAGACAAAAGATGCTGGAAGAATATGCGAAGTATGACGTTCCAACAACCATGCAAAATTTGTTGGAAGTGCGACGTTCAAAATATGCAACCCTTAATCAATTCCTAGAGGATTTTGAGCGGGTTGCGCGGAGAGTACTTTTCTTGGATGAAGCCCAGAAGTGTCATGTCCTGCTAACTAATTTCGCAAAAGGATGAAAGAAAGAGTGTGGTAAGCCGCGCTGCTCATTATCCTCTGAAGTGGGATGAAGTGGTTGAGATGGTCCGTGAACTACCTTCGGTGTCAAACCGGAAGTGGTCTCTGGAACAGATGAAAGCAATCACTAGTGCAAGAGAGGGAAATGTTGAGGCAGCCAAGGGAGGAAACTTGAAGGCCGAAGAGATCCTTGGTCTTCTCGTTAAGTTTGGTAGCTTCGAAAAGTTAACCCTTCCTGCCCCAGCAGCTCAAACACTTATTGGAGCCGAAGAAGGTAAGGTAGAAAGAAAGAAGGAGAAACAAAAGGAAGATAGTGAGAGTGAGAGCGAGAGTAGTGATGATGATGACGCTAGGCGAAGGAGAAAAGAGAGACAAAAGAAGAAGCGCGACCGAGATTGGAAGAAAGATAATAAGAGTCGAGATTGACAAAGGAGAGATGACCCCTTCCGATGTTATTATTGTGACGAGGAAGACCATACTATAACTCGGTGCCCTTTACTAGAGAAGGAACTCGAAGAAGGGATTGTCAAGAAGAATGTCAATGAGCACGTCTGTGATGCCAATTGGAACAAGATAGATTTCTGAGTCAAAGGAGGGATGCGAACAGTTGTCCTAGAACAGGCTAGGGTCAATAAGGAGAAAAAGAAGAAGGTTAGAGTTAATGTTATCACCTTTGATGGTATGYTACCTCCGGAGATAGTGGCTCGAGACGACAATCCTGGAAGTCAAAACTTGAATGTATCCCATATCAGTCAAAAAGAGGTCGAACAGAAAAAGCGAGAGAAGACTCAAAGAGAGTTAGACCAGCTGATAGATGGGACCAAGGACCTAGTGAAGGAAGGAAAAGGAAAGGAAGCTGTCGGGAAGAAGAGGAGGGCGATCTTGAGATCCGAAGCCGAGGAAGGGATCTCGATAGATGAAGTAGTAAAAAAATTACTCGAGGAGACCGAGATCACCCTATCCTGGAAAAAAACAGTAGCCTTTGTACCTAAGTTTAGAGAAGAACTTAAAAAGATGGTTGAAAGGCGGAAGGTAGAAATCAATAGCCTAAGACTCTTTCCTCAGCATGTGGAAAGAGCCCCGCCTGGTACCAAGATGAGGTTTGGTAACGTGTCGTGTGGATACTTGAATATCTCTGTGAACGTGAAGGTTAGAGCCCTAGTGGACTCTGGGGCTGAGATGGTGCTTATGTCCTCGGCCACAATGAGATCATGTGGACTTGGAATAGATAGGAAAGTCAACCATCAACTCTCCAATATTGCTGAATTCCTTCCATTGGAAGGATTCATTGATGATCTGTCGATCCGGATTGTGACTTTACGGGCCGAGATCCTCTGTTTTGTGGTCCCCAACTTGGATCATGACTGCATTCTCGGAGTCCCTTTCCTACATAGAATGGAGGCTTGTGCGTTTTTCGGCCATGATGGGGCGGCCTGACTCTCTCTCCAGGATCCCAACAATGATCAAGAACAGACTTTTGTGATAAGTGATAGGCATCATCCTCATCATCAGCGACATGTTAACTCTCTTAAGCATGGAGAATCTGACAAGCTGATTGAGAAAGTACGGACAAAACTGAAAGAAAGCGGAATAATAGACGAGAAGACAACGATTAGAGTGAATGATATTGGGAAGATGCTCAAACTCCTGGATAAAGAGAAGGAGTTGGGCAATAAGACAGAGATGGAAGAATTCAAGGATGCTGTGAGGGCAGCCAAAGCTGGCACGATGCAGCTCACCTTCTCTGCGACTGGTCCTTTTTTATGAAAATAGCCACTGGATCTAAGAGGAAGTATAAGCGCAAGGGCGTTAAGAAGAATCCGGTGGCAGTTTTGATAGAGAAAAATTACAATGAGATATTAGAAAAGGAGAGAAAGATAATTAAAAGACTAAGAGAGACTGCATTAGAAGGAGGGAGGATTACCCCAGAAAGGTTCAAGATAATGAAGGTAGAAGCCGATGACTTCCTTCTGCCGGCTGAGAAAGATTTTATATACGAACTATGTCAGAAGTACAATGGTGCCTTTTCCTTTAATGATGAGGAAAAGGGACGACTAGACGTTGACATGATCAAGATGGTCAACATCTGGACCGTCCTTCACACGCCTTGGAATGACAGACCTACAAAATATGCCCAAAAGGAAGAAAAAGAGATAATGGAGTACATAAACTAGAAAATTGCCTCAAACGTTGCGGAACCAGCTGATGGAGCTTACGTCAATCACGGGTTTTGTTTCTGGAAGCCAAGTGGTGGCCTGCGCTGGATACAAAACTTGCAGAAGTTAAATTCGGTAATGGTTCGCGATGCGGGTAGCCTACCCAACGCGGATCTGTTAGCGGAATCTTTTGCCAGAAGCAGCATTTACTCCCTTATAGACTTGTACTCTGGCTATGACCTGTTCGCGATAGATCCTAGTAGTCGATCGATGACCGCCATGGATACGCCTAAAGGCCTCATACAAATGTGTGTGGTGCCTCAAGGGTGGACGAATGGGGTCGCGGTCGTTCAGCGAGACATGTCGAAGGTCATGGAGGACATATGCCCAGAGGTTACGTTTTCATACATTGACGACAATCCGGTTAAGGGTCCGAAGGAAAAGAATGAGACTTTAGTGAATGATCGAGTCAAGCAGTTCGTATGGGAATATGCGCAGGGAGTGGCGAAAGTACTAGAAAGGTTGGCTAAATACAACCTAACAGCCAGCGGGCCGAAATCACTACTGTTCCAAAATGAGGTAACGATCTTGGGTTTTAGGTGCTTCTTGGAAGGAAGAAGTCTTGATCCTAAGAAAGTGGATAAACTCCTGAACTGGTTGATGCCGCTAAAAATGGTTGGGGAAGTAAGGAGCTTCCTAGGGGTCCGCAACTTCTGGCAGATCTTCATCCCCGGGTTCGCTAAGATAGCCGAGCCCCTTAGAGAAATGATGCGACAAGGAGCTAGCTTAGAGTGGTCTGACCAAAGAGAGAAGGCTGCACGGGTACTTCAATATAAGGTAAGAGATGGCGGGGTCGTATTAGGAGTACCCTACTTCGATGATGAAAAAGGTCCTTCATCATCGAAGCCGATGGCGGCCCGATAACATTAAGAGGAGTGGTCGTGCAGCGAGATGAGAATGGTAAAGAAAGACCACTTAGATTTGAGAGCCGCACCCTTAATTCGGTCGAGAGAGGCTATATTCAGTTCATGAAGGAGCTCCTGGTGATCCTGCATTGTCTCAGTGTATTTAGACACTATGTTATGGGGCGGAGATTCATTATAAGGACGGATTCCACAGCGGTAATCAGAGCTGTTAAGAGGCATCAGCAAGTAGATGTTATGGTCAGTAGGTGGATAGCTCACATATAGACGTATGATTTTGTGCTAAAAAAAATACCTACTGAAAAGAATCGAGCCGATGGATTTAGCCGCGTAGAATGGGGATCAATAGATGATGAATCTCTTAAGGAGGCACCCTTCGTTGACGAATTTCTTATGGAAGACGATAATGAAGGACTACCTCCAGGTCCCAGTTGTTATACAACCTCAGCCATAGCATCGAGCAGAGAAGACCGTTGGGGAGAAAAGAAAGACCTCCACTACCTTCTAATTCGAGAGGATGAAGAGGAAGGATGGCACGGGATAGTGGAACAAGCCGCCGTTGCAGCTCATGAGCTGACAGAGAGTTCAAGGATGGCTGAGCGAAGGCTGAATGAGATAGAGGAAGAGCCAGAAGACCCTGAGCAAGATAAGGATGCCGAAGTGAGATTTATAAAGGATGAGTATGATGGAGAAAATAAGAGGATCGGTATGATAATGAGTTGTAATCAGTTAGATGAATTTTATCATGAGAAAACAAAGAGAACCTTTAGGCTGCGTAAAAGTCACCTTTTTGTGGATGCTAAAGAAGGACTACCACCACTGAGAGTAGTGTGTGGTAAGGAAAGGCAACTAGAGGTGATCGCCGCACTGCATGAGGGTCTAGCAGGGGGTCATAGGGGTGTTGATGCTACATACTATAAAGTATCTCGACTATATCACTGGGATGGTCTAAGGGATATGGTTATGAGATATTGTAAGTCATGTGAAGCCTGTCAGAAAAAGGTCATCTATGAGATTGATTGAACCCTTATACCCCACTGTTCTTGTTGAACCTGGCAGTACTGTTCACCTTGATCTAATTACTATGCCACCTGCTAAGGATGGAATGAAATATGTACTAAACATGAGAGATAACATGTCTGGTTATGTTGAAGCAAAAAACATCCATAAGAAAACTGCAAAGACAGTGGCAGATTGGATCGAGGAAATCTACCCTTCATACGTGAGTTTGTGGCTGATCAGGGATCAGAGTTCAAAAATGAGATGGTCAGGAAGCTCATGTTCAGACTTGGAGTTAGGATCAAATTTGTGACACCATATCATCCTCAGGCCAATGCACCAGTGGAGAGAGGCCACATGACATGGAAGGATGCTATATCGAAATGATGTCAAGGTGACTACAGGAACTGACCATCTTTTTTGAGGGCGGTTGTCTATGCTGACAATGTGACTGTCAAGCGGACTACAGGTTATGCGCCCATTACACTTTGGTATGACAGATATGCTACTTCTCCCATTGAGAACCTGGTTGAGACCTGGACCCACGAGGCACAGAGAGAGTCATACTCCACAGAGGAGTTACTGAGGGTGAGGATTAGGCATATCAAGGAAGTGGATGAAGCCATAATTGAGGCCACAAAGAGGATGTCAGACAACAGATTATCTGATCAGACACGGTGGAACAGCAAGAGGTACATCAGGAAGGAACGACTTTAGGCCGGATATATTGTACTTCTACATGATACATCTCTCGAGACACAGTGGACCAAGAGATTGAAAGCCAGGTGGATGAGACCATTCAGGATCATCAGAGAGGTTGAAGGCAAGGCCTATGAGTTAGCAGAGATGGATGGTACGAGATCCCATGGTATAGTATCCGTCTCCCGACTCCGAAAATTCATACTTAGAGATACAGATTTGATTCCGAGTTCGGGCAGAGTGATGAGGCGAGGCTCGAGAGCCGTCTAGCATCAGCCTAGACATGCTGAGATATGACTAGTGTGCCCTCAGGATTTGTTGGGATGTGGTGAGAGTACCGCCAACTTCAGAGGATTATATGCTGGGATGTGGACAATGTTGCCGCCAGCTACAGATGATGATGGTTATTTGCTGGGATGTGACCAGTGAGCCGCCAGCTATCGATGATTATTGGCTGGGATGTGGCCAGTGAGCCGCCAGCTGTCGATGATTCTGAGCTAGGATGTGAACAGTGTTGCCGCCAGCTACAGATGATGATGATTATTTTCTGGGATGTGGCCAGTGAGCCGCCAACTATCGATGATTATTGGCTGGAATGTGGCCAGTGAGCCGCCAACTGTTGATGATTATGAGCTGGGATGTGGACAGTGTTACCGCCAGCTATAGATGATTATTTGCTGGGACGTGGCCAGTGAGCCGCCAACTATCGATGATGATTAGGGATGTGGCCAGTGAGCCGCCAACTTTTGATAATGATTATACGCTTGAACGTGGTCCGTGTGCGGCGTCCGACAGTCGGCTGCTATGATTATGGTATAGTTTCGGATGCCGGAGCTGGATACGAGCAACCTATGATGGCTCGGCTCATTGGTGGACTTATGTGTCTGCCGGGCCCAGATTGGTCCCAGTTTTGTATGATTGTGGGTTTAACTTTCAAAATTTCAGTTCATTGCATTGTATCTGGCTTGTCATGTGTCAGTCCTGGGACATGCCTGGGGGATTGGGAGCCTGTTTATGAGATTTCAGTTCTTGCCTCTTATTGTATTTTATTTAGTCTGAATCGCATTGTGAAATGAATGGCTGTGGGATAAAGTAAAAATTTGTTTTCTTCCTCTCATAAGTCAGTGCTCAATTGATACGGCAACCTTCTAATACGATTGCGTAAGGAGGATTGCCTAGCGTCATCTGACACAAGTTGATTGGTTGTCTCTGAAAGAGGGTGGTACTTAGCCTAGTGAAGTGTTCCCTTGGCAAGGGACTCAACATCGTCGAGATGGGGTTCCTCTCCAGACGGGCCTTCGCGGCTAAGCGCTACCAAGCTCTAAAGGGATAGGTAATCAGTCATGTGTCATAATCGATGGAGTGATCTGTCCGATCAAGTGATCGGGCAAAGATCACTTAGCATCGCAGCGGATTGAGGCTCGCCGCATTCTTCATGCTGGAAGGAGTGTTCCCACTGCAGCCGTTGGGCCCTCGCAACGGTTCCCCGGCGAGAGTCTATCCACAGTGGCGTCCCCTGCGGTGTCAGCACTTGCGTCCTTTATGAAGAGGCAAAGAGTTTTCGACTGCGCCTCTTGAGCAAGAGATGATTCTCTGAAGCAGGTTCTCACAAGGTCCAGAGGCTAGCTGAGTCAGCAGGGTGTCTGAGCCATAGTGGCAGATAACTCCGGACCCTAGGGTGGCTAGCTGTTCCTCAGGTCATCGTATGATGATCTGGTACGCCTGCTAGAAAGGAAGGAGGCATCCTGAGCCTCTCCCAGTCTAAATCCGACATTTGGCTGATCAAGGTGGTGGACTCCTACTATCACTTTGATCGGGGTGTATCTCGGGAGCAGTGTCTCCAGGGGCATTCCCTTGGCATTGGGCCAAGCCAGGTATCCACAGCCCAGCTGGCAACAGGGCCATTAGGGCCTCCTAGCCCACAGTTGCAAAGCTTAATTGTGGACTCGCTCTGACTCACCAGCAGTGTCTAGTTGGGTGTTGGCTGGCTCCCCGCACAGTAGCAAGAGTCGGGCGTTAGAAAGAAGTCGAGCGAGTAGACGGAAGTTCTAAAGTCGACTAAAGAGCTTCCTCGCCATGGGCCTGCACTCATCGGAGTGAGGGTTTCATGAAGGGGTATGCGGCTCCCCGTGAGCTCTTCTGAGCAAGGGCTCAAAGGGTGGTCGGACCGCCATGACTGGGAATCAAGACTGACTATGCTCTACTTGACAGGTTGGGTCAGCGGAGGAGCCCACCAGGGCGAGCGGGGACATTCTCGAAAGGCCGAAAGGTAAGACTCTGAGAGTGAGTGAGGAAGGGGTGTCGGCAAGGGTCTTTAGGAGAGATCCTTTTTCTCGTCTTTTTTTTTTTTGAGGCATGACTTGACATCTGTTTTGCAGGTACCCTATAGCCAGACAGAGACAACGGGGTTCGGTATGACCCGACAGTGAGCGGCACAGAGCCGGCAGACAGAGACAACGGGGTTCGGTATGACCCGACAGTGAGC
>BFEA01000118.1:1422823-1435691 GCA_003427395.1 Chara braunii
GCCATATCTGAGTGCGCAGTATGCGCATCGCACTTGACGGCTATTTGGCAACTGTGCATACCACACTTGAAGGCCATATCTGAGTGCGCAGTATGAGCATCGCACTTGAGGGCTATTTGGCAACTGTGCATACCGCACTCGAAGGCCATATCTGAGTGCGTAGTATGCGCATCSCACTTGAGGGCTATTTCGCTGTTTGGCAACTGTGCATATCATACTTGAGGGCCATATCCAAGTTGACAAYTGTGCATGCCGCACTTAAGGACCATATCCAAGTTGGCAACTGTGCATACCATAGTTGAGGGCCATCTCCGAACTGACAACTGTGCATACTGCACTTGAGAGCCATAATCGAGTTGGCAAATGTGTATGCCGCATTTCCGAGTTTGCAATTGTGCGCAGTCTGCACGCTGCACTTAAGGGCAAGATCTKATTTTCCTTGCAACTGTGTGCAGTATGCGCACTATATTTGAGTGCTATTTCTTAACATTGTTTGGYCAATTTCGAACCGAAAGTACAAGTGTCCATGTCAGCTGAATGGATAGTAAATAGCTGATTTTGAGCTTGCACTTACTGTTTTGATAGTAGTCTGGCCCTAAGTAAGGGTCAAGTGTAGCATATGGTAATCTTGTTGTAAACAGTAAGCAAAAACTGATTGTCGTTTGACTGACAGATAGAGAACGTGACAARAATATTAATTTCTAAGTGCGCACCCGCGCACGCCCAGACCAGATATTGCGCGCCCAAGCTTGAGAGTGCGCGCCTATGCACGCGCAAGCTTGATATTACCGTTAGAGTGTGCGCCCATGCGCCTCCAAGCTTGAGAGTGCGCGTCCATGCGCGCCCAAGCTTGATATTACCGTTAGAGTGTGTGCCCATGCGCGCCCAAGCTTGATATTACCGTTAGAGTGCGCGCCCATGCGCGCCCAAGCTTGATATTACCGTTAGAGTGCGCGCCCATACGCGCCCAAGCTTGAGAGTGTGCGCCCATGCGCGCCCAAGCTTGATATTGCCGTTAGAGTGCGTGCCCATGCGCGCCCAAGCTTGAGAGTGCACGCCCGTGCGCGCCCAAGTTTGATATTTCCGTTGAARTGCGCGCCCATACGCGCCCAAGCTTGAGAAGTGCGCGCCCATGCGCGCCCAAGCTTGATATTGCTTGAGAGTGCACGGCTATGCGCGCCCAAGCTAGATATTGTTGTTGGAGTACACGCCCGTATGCGCCCAGGCCAGATATTGTTGTTGGAATACACGCCTGTGTGCGCCCAGGCCAGATATTACTGTTAGAACGTGCGCCCGTGTGTGCCCCGGGCCAGAAATAGTTATTTGAGTGCGTGCCCGTGTGCACTTGCGCTGGATATGTGTGCGCCTAGGCTAGATGTTGTCGTTTGAGTGCGCGCCCATGTGCCCTTGCGCTAGATATTGTCATTTGAGAACGCGCCAATGTGCGCCCAGGCTGGGTATTGTCATTTGAGTGCGTGCCCGTGTGCGCTTGAGCCTATGATTATTATGAGATGATTTGCCTTCACGCACCCGTTGATTTATTCCTTTGCTGATCAGCAACACCTCATGCACATGATATTTTGCCTTGCACGGGGAGCATTGGCGGTTCAGTCCCTGCACAGATGACCTGGCTCAGTCTAGCCCCAGTACATTCAGCATTTGTGACTGGTCCCTTTGCATGAGATGTATCACTGATCAGTTGCTGTTCAGCCGGGCTCTTCACGCGGGCCCACTTGAGATTGTTGCTGCTCAGCCGGGCCCCTTCAGGCGGGCCCACCTCTCAAGATTGTTGCAGTTTTTCAGCCAGCTCCCCTCAGGCGGACCCTTTTTTTAGAGCTAGCTGCTGTTCAGCCAGGCCCACTCAGGATTGAGTTGTTGTTCAGCCAGGCCCACTTAGGCGGGCTTTATATTGAGTTGATGTTCAGCTGGGCCCATTCAGGCGGGTCTCACTTTGAGTCAGGCTATTCAGACAGGCCTCCATATTGAGTTGCACATTGCTATTCCGGTCAGGTCTTGGAGGCAGTACCCGTACTAGAGAGGTCGTGCTTTCTGTCCAAGCTGGTCAGTCGTCGTGAGACTACCCCTAAGTGGGGTAGATTGATCGAGAGGTTCTACTACAGACATGTGGGACACCAGAGTTTCACCATCAGGGCCAATGAGTCCTCGCCCTCGAGACACACATTCGTGATCACCTACTCGGTGAAGGGGGCAGAGACAAGGGTGAAGGGCACCACATACGACCGGATTGTTGATTACATATTTCGCAGGGAGAGCTATTGGAGGGACAACCGGCTACATGTGGTGTTCCCTCGTGTACCTTCAGCACCTGGGGGCGTGCTCTTCGATTTTGATGGATGCAACCCCAAACCCCTTAGTGAGTCTCGCAGCAAGCACAAGAGGCGGAAGGACGACCAGATTAGGAGAGAGATAGCCAGATCAGGGGTCCCAATCACTACATGCGTCCAGAGATTAGAGACGGATGAATCAGACTTGGAGCCCTGCTCTGTGAGTGACATTGATCTTGGGGACTATTTTGACTGGGATACTCACAGAGATTGAATTCGTGGACAGCGACAGGAGCACTGGAGACCAGCGAGCGGAGACGTCGGAGGGCGATATTGAGGAGGATCGCACATCTTCTTGCACGATATCTTCTTGAGGGTGACTGACTTCTACATGTCAGACAACCCTAGGTCTGAGACAGTTATTGGTCCCCCAAGAGGGGAGGGTCCGGTCCCATACCTCGGAGATGGTTATAGTCATTTGGTCGGGACGGACTTTGCTATGCAGGCTTATCGAAAGCCTCTTTACGGAGATCGCTTTCTCGAGGTTTCCTACATTTACTCTGGTGGGAGAGGACGTATTGAGATATAGATTGGAGCTTCAGACGATATCATCCTTGCGGAGGAGCTTTATCTCAGGAGCGTCGCAGACGAGGAGATGACCAGATGCATGGCCTATATCTGCAAGATTGATCCAGCAGCGCCTCTCGAGATCAGCTATGTGGTTCCAAAGTCTATAGCCACACGAGTTCTGAATGACGAGGAGTCCCAGACGGCAGCACTCACTCACGAGGGGGTACCGCTTATTATCATTGATTGAGGTTCTCTCTTTTCAGTCGCTGTTGATGTATTACGAAATTATTACTTATTAGTGACTGCAACCCTCCAATGGCTCCTCCCTGCATGCTCTGTGTACTACTCTTCAGTCTCGTATCTCTGGTCATACTCTTGTAGAGTCTGGTTTTCTGGTCTTCTCATTTTGTCGGTGTCAATTGCTCTATGATGCATGTTTGTTATTTTTCCTCCTTATTTTATGCAGGCGATAACCCGAACGCCTCACTCTAAGTCGTGTCGTCGCTGGCAGGAGGGATAACCCTGACTACTCGGCTGTATGATAAAGTGTGACTGCCTCTGAACACACCTTTATTTTTATATCTAGCAAAATTCATGCGTGACAGCCTGCCAGTCCTCCAACCCATTGAAAACTCATGGCGATGAGGAGGGAGAGGACGAGCGGGGAGAAGAGGGGGAATTGGGGTTGTCACTCTCCCACTCGGACTCCAAGAGCGAGCCGGCTAGAGAAGGAGGGGAAGAAGCGAAGAGATGGCGGAGGTAGGACACATGACGGACTATGGGCCTAGCTGATCTACTGTCTGCCACTTCGGGAGCGAGGCGCACGGTATTCACTTCGTTAGGTCGGAGCTCGATCACTCGAAAGCACCCGAAGAATCGTGGCGCTAGTTTCCCTTGACGAGCACATTTCCTTACCTGCACCAAGTCCCATAATTTATACTTGGGCTGGGGACTTGCGTTCCCGTTCCGGGCCTCATAATTTTGGACCTGTCGGTCATGGACCATTTCCGTCATACGCTGTCTTTTTCGGGCTAACTGGGGAGGGTCCTTTCCATCAAATCCAAATGACATTGGGCCTTGTCTCTAACCGTCGCTCTAGTGGCCCTTCGGGGAAGGGTCGTTTCATCATTTAGGCTCGGTATCAAGAGGCAAGCTAAGCTGTTGGTCCGTAGTTGAAATGGCGAAAGTCCCGTAGATTCATGCGGGGTCCTCGATGTATGGCCAGGATGTGATCTACGATGCCAGGTCACTGCCGCGTGTCCTTAGCTGCAATATTTCGTCGCAGTGTCGTTTTAATTACCCGGTTGGCGTTTTCTACGAGGCCGTTTGATTGAGACATATGGGGGGCTGTATTACGAATGGACACCCCATGCACGACCAAGTTCCTTAGGACTTCGCCTCATAATTTTGCTCCATTGTCCGTAAGGATTTCCTCATATCCTGATGCATCCCGAGGAAACGGCTGACATACCGCGCTATTTCCGTCATCTATCTTGTCCGACATGGGTATGCCTCGATCCACTTCGAAAAGTGGTCAACGAATACCAAAAGAATTGAATACTCACAGCTATTCGGCCCAGGGGGCATGACGATATCCGTCGTATCCATGCTAACCCTCTGGAATGGCCGTTGAACTATAGTGGGCACTATTGACCTAGGCGGCGGAATCGACGCTTTGTCCGCAACACAGACGGGACAATTTTGAACTATGAATTTAATGTCGTCCCGGATATGATTGGACCAGTACCACTCGTTTTTATCGATGGCTGCCTCGGTAATTCCGACAGCGAAATGTGCGGCCGTCTCCTCATACGTCGCCCGTACCCACTCGTACCTTACGAATGGGTGCGGCACCACCATCCAGATTCTGCTCCCATCCGTTTTCCTTTTCTCTAGCCGTCCTTCGTTCCACCTATAGTCTCGTTCCCTCTCATTGGCCCGCCTCCGATCCTCCTTAGAGAATTCTCGGAGAGAATTCATGGCAACTGTGGCTATTAAGATGACATTTGTCCATGCCTCCGCCCGTCTAAACCGTAGTGTCTTTTCTAAACCTTCCAACGTTGCCTCCAGGAACCGAGCCTCCATCGAAATTTTATCGGTACGACACAGATGGCAGAGCCACTGCTTCTGGGAGTTCCTATATTGAACACATGACCCGTGGGCTCTTGCCACACACTTAGCACATTCTACCCACTCAATGTAACCCTCGTTTTGTAGCTTAACCGAAACGAAATGGACTCGCGAGATAGACTCGCAGAGAAGATAAAAACGATCGGGTAAGGAAAATAGAGAGGATGAGGAAGGAGAGAGGAGACCCTCATAATTTTCGTCCTTTTGGGCCGCCATGGGGACGCGTGTCACTTCTTCGTCTGTCGAGGGAGGACCCTCACCTGGCCATACCCGAGTCCCTTGGGCTGCTTCGGTTCCTTCCACAGAGTGATCTCCTCACCGCGTGGCACCTTGCCTGGCCTGTGTAGTCGTGTCAATCCGTCCGCGTTTCCGTGTCTCTCTGTCTTCCGATGGACGATGTCGAAATCATACTCCTGCAGCCTTACTGCCCATCGCCTAATCATTCCCGTGTAGTTTGTCAGCTTTTTGAGTGCCAGCAAGGGCTCATGGTCCGTTACGAGGAGGAACTTTTGTCCGTAGAGATACGGGTGAAAGTGCTGAATTCTCGAGACCACAACGTAGCATTCCCCTTGAGGCGCTGAGTCATTCCTTCTCTCGTCCGACACCATCTGTGAAGCATACTCGACCACGTGTTCCCAGTCGTCTTTCCCTTTTTAAGCCAGGATAGCGGAGATTGCTTCGGGCTGCCAGTCAGTAATGAGTAGGAACTGCCACTCGGGATCGGGTCGGATTAAAATAGCCGCAGAGGCCATGGCCTCCTTTAGAGTGGAAAAGGTCCGTTCACACTCCGGGTCCCAGCTCAGCGGCCGGTCTTTCCGTAGAAGGTTCATTAGAGGTCGAGCGATTGTCGCAAATCCCTTGATAAACCGTCGGTAATACGAAGCTAGTCCGAGAAAGGCTCGGACTTGTGTCAACAATGTAGGTGTGGGTGTCTCCCGAATCGCCTTGACTTTCCTCGAATCCGGTCTCAAGCCTCCTCGGGTTACTACGTAGCCTAGGAACGAGATCTCAGACAGGAAAAATTCGTTCTTCTCCAACGCAATCTTGAAACCCGAATCCCGCAGCGCGCCAAGTGTCCATTCAATATGTTGCGCGTGTCCATGGAACGACTTATAATACACCAAAATGTCATTCACGTACACAATAACGCAAAAATTGGTCATTCCCTGAGTTAACCGGGTCTTGTTCACGAAGTTATGAAAGGTGATATTCATCGCCCTCTTAAAGGTCGCCGGTGCATTGCATATCCCTATAGGACAAATAATCCATTGCCACGTATCCTCAAATAGTACAAATCCCGTCTTCGGCCGATCCTCCTCCCTTACGAGGATATGGTGAAACATGTTGTCGGGACCACTGGGTCCCGAATAAAATCCCATCACTCGAGAGCCTGTATATAGCCAAGTTGTGCACAACAAAGAAATCTGGAGTGAGGAGGCAAGAAAGAGAAAAGACAAAGGAATAGGTACGGAAGGAATGATGCCCTGGGTTAAGAACCGCAGGGGGAAAGAACCAGCAACGATAAGCAAGTAAGCGAGATGACATGAACATATAGAGGCATAGCATGAGGCTAGGAGGGTCACTGAAATTCGGCAGGACTGAGGCCAAGGGGTCGTCAACTTGCAAAATGCGGCGCGGCTGACGACAAGAGAATAGGGCGGTCAAGAGGTGGACGGCCCCGGTGGCCGTGGGACGCTAGAAATTAAGGGCCCAATGTGGGGGTCGCCCTCGACAGTTAGCAAGACCCTCAAAATGGAGGCCCCGCGACCGAAGAAACCGGCACGCGTACGACTGAGCAAGACAAGGGAGAGGGGTCGCCGTGGGGGCTGCAGACGCCCAGAAGACGTGGAACACCTTGGGGAAGAGCACCAGGGACCGCGTGGAACGAAGTAAAAATAATGGTATCCGGGACAAAATATGTCGGGGACCACCGGCGGGACCAAGTACTGGGGACCACCGGCGGAATTAAGTGTCAGGGACCAGCGGCGGGACAGAGTGTCGAGAACCACCGGCGGGACCAAGTGTGTGGGACCACCGACGAGACTAAGTGTCGGGGACCACCGGCGGGACCAAGTGTCGAGGACCACCGGCGGGACTAACTGTCGGGGACCACCGACGGGATAAATAGCGGGATGCGTAAAGGCCTCAAGAAGGAACGGCGGCACCACACGTGGGGGAAATAATTAAAACAAGGTGCACCGTCAAGATCGAGATCTTGACGACAAAAAATATTAGCACCGCTAGTGCTTGCACTAGCGGTAGCAAACATGAAGGCCATAAAGGAAAAGAAAAAGTAAAAGAACTTGAAGTGGGAGGCATGGGAGCAATCCGAAAAATCTCGGATCAGCCTCTCTTAAAAAAATAGAGTAAAAAAAGACCCCATGAAAAAAATAGGCCTCCGAGAGAAAATCGGAGTAAGAGGCGAACATAGAGGTAAAAGGAAGCTCCCATGGGCGTGAAGAGACCATTATTGCAGTCTGAAATATAACGGACTGCACCTTGGGCATAGGAAGGACCAAAACTAAGAGATAGGGCCTAGAAAAGGGCCTTAACGTCCACTTGACACTTGGTATGCTACGAAAAAAAAAAAAAAAAAAAAAAAAAAAAAAAAAAAAAAAAAAAAAAAAAAAAAAAAAGGGAGAATAAGACAAAAAGAATGAGAGGGAGTGAGTGACTTAGCCGTCAGTAGGGACTGCCACAAAGTTGGACTCACAGGTCCCTACTATCCAAGAAAAGAGGAAAAGAAAAGAAAAAGAAAGAGAAAAAAAAAGAAAAGAGAAAAATACCTTAACGGTAAAAACCAGCCACTTGGGGAGACGCATCCGTGACCAAATACATTCTGGAATAAGGTGGTTGCAAAGGACCTTGATTTTCTCTTGATTTTGCAAAAAAAATCAAGAAAAATCAAGAAAAATGAAGGCTCCATGCAACCGATATATAACGGATTACATTGGGGAGGAGAAACACATGTTTTAGGTGCATCCGAAACCAAAATTGAGTCCGGATGCACTTGGAAGTTAGTCGTTTCTTTTTCTTTCAATAGAGGGCTCTGTGGGACATTGGGGCTAGGGAATTGACCCCTATTATAGTCCGAGTTGCAACGGACTGCATGAGGAAGGGAAAATACATGTTTTAAGTGCATCCGAAGTCAATATTGAGCCCGCATACACTTGGGAATCAAACGCTTCATTTTTTTCTAGTATGGGGCAAGTTTTGGGGTTGTGGGATCTAGAAAATGACCATGATTGCCGTTCGAGAAACAACGGACTGTATAAGGATGCCTAGGCTAAGGGAAAATGAGCCATGACAAACCCAAAAGGCTAGAAAGAAGTGATTTCGGCATGGGGCAAGTAGAGACGGTAAACGACAACCGTGAGATGAGATTTCACGGCCAAGAAAAATCGGCACACATGTGGCACCTAAGGAAGGGATATTGGAACCACCAAGGGCAAAGAGGTTCCAAAATAAAAATGGGACACCATCCGGGATGTTGCCACGGACTAAGTGAACCCAAATAATAATAGTCGAAAAAATGGAACACGCGCCGGCGGGACTACCGGCGGGACAAAAAAACAGAACTAGTACGGAGGAAAGTGGCGGGGACTTGGGATGTCCCAAGGGAACCATGAGCCAACACAAGAAATAATCGCACGAGCAAATGACATCGTTAAGATCGAAGATCTAGACGACAAAAAATATAATACCACTAGTGCAAACACTAGTGGGGACAAGTGAGAGAGTCGTGATTCAGAGAGAAAAAATAGTGAAATAATGGTGTTGGGAAGGCAGCCCAGCAGTCCGAGATATCTCGGACTAGCTAGGCATGAGGAAATAGAGCCTCAAGGGGCTCAACATGAGAAAAAGGTTGCTCAAAAGAAAATCGGAGCAAAGAGGGCTCAAAATTGGAACTAACGTAGGCAAAATGCAGCCCCCTAGGAGCATGGGGGTGCCATTGTTGTAATCTGCGATATAACGGTCAACTCATGAGTCCGAATCTGGCCATGGATGAGAATCCATGGCCTAGAAAAAGACTCAACAGCTAGTAGACACTTGTCACAWAAAAAAAAAAAAAAAAAAAAAAAAAAGAGAAAATGGAGAGAGAATGAAAAAAAAAAGGAGAAAAGAGTAGAAGAGAATGTGCTGGCCTATTGGGACATGCACAGTAGGGTCCCAACTGTGACCTCATCCCTCCTAAACTGAGGAAGGGCAATCCGGATTACAGACTCAACAAAATATGAAGTGAAAAAAGAAAAAAAAAAAAATGCAAAAGGGATATGACCGTTTTTTTTTTGGACAAAAGATCTGAGATCAGATCTCATGGTGGAGAGGAACTAGCATTTTTTTATGGGCCAGCCCAAAACGGTTAGCTCCGGAATGAGGTGCCAACCCAAAATGGAAAGAAACAAAAGAGGAAAAAAAAAAAAAAAAGTGCATTTAGCTCAAAAAGAGAGCCAAATGCATCAAAAGTTGAAAAATTGAACTTAGGAGCCCAAATTTGAAGCAAGGGCTACTTGGGGTAGCTTGGAATATTACTGGCCTTGGATCTTAGTCAGATCCAAGGCTAAAAACTGCACCGAGGCATGGGAAAATGCCTCGGCCTTCCAAAAACGAGGTAGAAAAAAAAAAAAATCAAGAAGGTCCACTAGGCCTTTTTCTCTCAAGTGAGGCTGCCCCTTGGGCATTAGGACCCAAGGGGGCAACATTTTGGAAATGAAAAGGAGGCTGAACGAGACCAAGAGGCAATCCAAGTTGGTACCAACCACTCGGACTGCATGTACTTGGCTAAAATGAGGCCCGCGTACCTCTAGAAGAGCCTAGTAGTGAAATTTTGCCTTGGGGGTACCTTGGTTCACCTCAAGGCACATGGGGAGGCCCATGGATTGAACGGAGTGCTGGTTTCAGCCTACATAAGCTGAGGATTCAGTCCGCCACACTAACATTTGCATGAGGAGTGCCCATGCTGCCCAAGTGAGCTCATAGGAACACTTTCTCACTTGGAGAGAGGAGAGGGGAACCCCTATCAGATTGAAGAGCTTAGAGGAGACCGTGAGCAAGGAGAGAGAGTTCTAAATGTTAGTGGAGATGAGACTGGCCTAGAGAGGTGATCCGCCATAGCCCCGAGGGTGTGAGGAAAAGAGAGAGGCTAGAGAGAGTCTCATTATCCCTCATAGAGGGGAGGACTCCATAGCCATAGTGGGAGAAACTTACCATAGCTTGGGAGGAGTTGACAGAGGAAGGAGAAAGAGGCTTGAAGAAAAATGAAGTCATAGCCTAGGTGATACTTGTGCAAGAAGGAGGAAGCTTCATCAAGGTTGAGGCTCCATCTCCAAGATATCAAGAAGGTGAGTGGAAAGGAGGAGATTCTTCTTCTTCTTCTTCTTCTTCTTCCTCTTCTTCTTCTTCTTCTTCCTCTCCTTCATTCTTCTTCTTCTCCTTCTCCTTTTCCACCTTCTTCTTCTTCTTCTTCTTCTTCTTCTTCTTCTCTTCTTCTTCTCCTCCTTCTCCTTCTTCCCCTTCTTCCTCTCTTCCTCCTTTTCCTTCTTCTACATCTTTCTCTTTCGTCTTCCACTTCTTCTTCTTCTTCTTCTTTTCCTTCTCCTTCCTAGAGGTTTGCCTAGCTCATGCCTTTCACTCACATAGTAGTAGGAGATGTTCCGATTCATCCATGGATGATATTATGTTCCAATCTTGTATTTTGACTTTGTCTGGTTCATGACTTTCACTCACATAGTAGTGGATGATGTTCTGATTCTTCCTTGGATGATCTCATGCTCAAATCTTGTGCTTTGATATTGTCTTATTCGTGCTTTCACTCACATAGTAGTAGGTGAAGTCCAGATTCTTCCATGGATGACCTTAGGCTTCAAATCTTGTGTTTTGATCTTGGTTAACTCTTGCTTTTCACTCACATAGTAGTAGGAGATGTCTCGATTCTTCCATGGATGATTTCATGCTTCAAACTTGTGATTTGATCTTGTCTAACACATGCCTCCACTCACATAGTAGTAAGTGAAGTCCCGATTCTTCCATGAATGATCTCATGCTTCAAATCTTATGTTTTGATTTTGGCTAACTCTTGCTTTTCACTCATATAGTAGTAGGAGATGTTTTGATTCTTCCATGGATGATCTCATGCTTCAAACTTGTGATTTGATCTTGTCTAACTCATGCTTTCACTCACATAGTAGTAAGTGAAGTCCCGATTCTTCCATGGATGATCTCATGCTTTAAATCTTGTGTTTTGATCTTGGTTAACTCTAGCTTTTCACTTACATAGTAGTAGGAGATGTCCCGATTCTTTCATGGATGATCTCATACTTCAAATCTTGTGTTTTGATCTTGGTTAACTCTTGCTTTTCACTCACATAGTAGTAAGAGATGTCCCGATTCTTCCATGGATGATCTCATGCTTCAAACTTCTGATTTGATCTTGTCTAACTCTTGCTTTTCACTCACATAGTAGTTCCAGGAGATGTTCCGATTCTTCTATGGATGATCTCATGCTTAAAACTTGTGATTTGATTTTGTCTAACTCTTGCTTTTCACTCACATAGCAGTAGATGTTGTTCCGATTCTTCCTTGGATGATCTCATGATGAAATCTTGTGTTTTGATTTTGTCTAACTCTTGCTTTGACTCACATAGTAGTATATGATGTTCTGATTCTTCCTTGGATGATCTCATGCGCAAATCTTGTGTTTTGATCTTGTCTAACTCTTGCTTTCACTCACATAGTAGTACGTGAAGTCTCGATTCTTCCATGGGTGATCTCATGCTTTAAACTTATGATTTGGTCTTGTCTATCTCTTGCCTTTCACTCACATAGTAGTAGGTGAAGTTCCGATTCTTCCTTGGGTGATATCATGCTCAAATCTTGTATCTTAAACTAGTCTAGCTCATGCTTTTCACTCACGTAGTGGTAGATGATGCTCCGATTCTTCCTTGAATAATCTCATGAGCCACAAACATATGTTTGAGCAAGTCTCACTCACATGCATGACTCAACTCTCACATGATGACATTCCATTTCATGCTTGGTTGTGTTCATGAGTCATAAGCATATGTTTGAGCAAGTCTCACTCACATGCATAACTCAACTCTCACATGCTAACATTCCGATTCATGATTGGTTGTGTTCATGAGTTACAAACATGTGTTTGAGCAAGTCTCACTCACATACATCACTCAACTCTCACATAATGATATTCCGGTTCATGCTTGGTTGCGTTCATGAGTCACAAACATGTATTTGAGCAAGTCTCGCTCACATGCATGACTCAACTCTTACATGATGACATTTCATTTCATGCTTGATTGTGTTCATGAGTCACAAAGATGTGTTTGAGCAAGTCTCACTCACATGCATGACTCAACTCTCACATGATGACATTCCGGTTCATGATTGGTTGTGTTCATGAGTCACAAGCATGTGTTTGAGCAAGTCTCACTCACATGCATGACTCAACTCTCACATGATGACATTTCGGTTCATGATTGGTTGTGTTCATGAGTCACAAACGTGTGTTTGAGCAAGTCTCACTCACACGCATGGCTCAACTTTCACGTGATGACACTCCGTTTCATACTTGGTTGCTCCTTCCTCCATGTGCATGTGCATTCGTTAGTTCAAGCTTCACTTTGTCAAGTTCATGTGTGTTGTAGTATTCGGATTCATACTCGGTTGCTCTTTCCTCCATGTGCATGTGCGTTCGTTAGTTCAAACTTCAGTTTGTCAAGTTCATGTGTGTTGTAGTGTTCCGATTCATACTTGGTTGCTCTTTTCTCCATATGCATGTGCATTCGTTAGTTCAAGCTTCACTTTGTCAAGTTCGTGTGTGTTGTAGTGTTCCGATTCATACTTGGTTGCTCTTTCCTCCATGTGCA
>BFEA01000118.1:1442704-1453513 GCA_003427395.1 Chara braunii
ACGTAGTGAACGCGCCACGGGCTGCGTCATCGAACTCGAAGGGCACCTTCGGGGACTGAAGTCTCGACAAAGGAGCGGCCACTTTCGAGTATGACTCGACGAATCGCTGATAATATCCAGCCAAACCCATGAAAGAGCGTACCTCCGTGGTGCAACGGGGTTCCGGCCAATCCACGATGGYTTGGATCTTGTCCGCTAAGGGACGAATGCCTTTCGGCGTGACAAAATGGCCGAAGTACTCAAGCTCTTGCCTGGTGAATTCGCACTTGTCGAGATTCRCTTTGTACTTGGCTAGTCGCAAACGATTCAAAACAACGCGAAGGTGTACGATGTGCTCGTCCAACGTCCTACTATAAACCAAGATATCATCAAGGTAGATGAGGACGCTGCGATCGAGCAAGTCGCGAAACTAAGTCGTCATTGCTGCTTGAAACGTTGCGGGGGTATTGGTGAGGCCAAATGGCATGACAACCCACTCAAAATGCCCATACCGCGTCTTGAACGCGGTCTTGTACCGGTCTTGAGGCTGGATTTCAATCTGGTGGTAACCTGACTTCAAATCCAACTTCGAGAAGTACGTCGCGCCGCCTAACCGCTCAAGGAGATCATCAATCCGAGGGAGAGGGCCGGCGTTCTTTACGGTTCGTGCGTTAAGTTTCCGATAGTCGATGCATAACCGTAGATCTTTGTTCTTCTTCCGGACAAAGAGAACAGGTGCACCGTATGGCGAGCAACTAGGGCGAATCCAGCCCTTGTCGAGAAGATCATCGAGTTGTGCGCGAAGCACCTCGAGTTCCTCTTCGCTCATGCGGTAGATACATCCACGCGGAGGGACGGCACCAGCCTCGAGAGTGATCCCGTGACGTATGGGCCAATCCGGGACCGTTCTGGTGGGAGCCTCGAAGACGTCTCTATACTCGTCCAAGAGGTGAGAAATGCGTGGGTTTGGCGGTGACGCAGCTGGTCCGTCCGGCGAGGGAAGAGCATGCAAGAATACAAGGCCCATCTCCTCGACGTCATTCCGAGCAATGGCATCGTGAATCCGCGCAACGGAAACCACGTGACAAGCAATCGAAGTGTGAGGGGTCGCGACCGTACACGGGACTAACACTCCGTTCCGATCGCGGATGTGAACGGTTCGGTCATGGAAGTTCACCGGATGATCGGCGCTACGCAACCAAGACATGCCTAGAATCATGTCGAACTTAGTGTCGAGGATGTCAAAAGGCACGCAAGTGGCGCAAAGTAGACCGGAACGCCGTCAACGCATCGGTCAATTGACTTTTGCGTGCGGCCGTCTGCGAGTGTAACTTGCATAGGTTGCGTCTTTCTTCGAACGCGCGGGCCAAGACCTGCGCGGGCCATAAAGGCTTGACTCATGAAGTTGCGAGACGCTCCGTAATCAATCAAGGCACTACAAGTTGCCTTTCCTATTTGAATGCGGATATAGAGCAAAGGTGCATCGGTTTTGGCGTACCTTTGGGTGGCGTGCTCGCGGTCGATCTTCGCAAGATAGGAGCGGAGATCGGCAACYGCTACCCCGTCGTCCGTCAACGGAGTTGGTACTGTAGTGTGCAAGTAGAAGCGTAGATTTGCCATCAAGGCGTTGCAATGCGGCCTTGGCAAGGTTCCGGTCGAGGGTAGAGGCATCCAGGCGAAGTCCTCTCTCGTGAGCGGGTCAAGCTCCTCAAGTCTTGACCACGCCGTCGAGTCCTCGGAAATCAGTGGCAAACTGACCGGATCACTTGCCGACGTTGTACAGGTTGCGCATACGCTAGCTAAGTGCACGTGGCTTGGCTGGTCTAATGGTGGTACCAGCTGGGCGGCATAATCCTCGTACGTAGCACGAGGATCAGCGACTAACGCATGTTCCCCGGTAGTGACATCGATTGCTAGCAAGGCAACCGGGTCCGGCGGAGTGAGGAGAGACGTCGCCCCTCTCCTTGCGTAACTCAGTTTCCCGAGTTGGCTGGACGGCGTACGCGTGCCTTGCCCTTGTCCGGGCATTGTGCGGTAGTGTGTACTACACTGTTGCACCATAGGCAGTATGCATACTTTTGACGAAGGTCATAGACCTCCTTGGTGATCTTATAAGCCGTCCATGGCTGCTGCCCAGCTCCCATCGCCGCTGTCTCTTGTGTCGCCTTGTTCTTGCGAACTCTCTTCGGACGCTTCGGCGGGAGCGCTGCGACAATTCCTCCATCACTTGAGGATGCTGCTGCAGCGTGGTGGTCGTCGATTTCCTCAGAAAATACGGCATTGTTATGTGTCGGACGTTGATAGGCCTGTTTAGCCACATAATGCGGCCGGAATTGCCTCTCGTTAGCGGCCTTGTCGTCCGTTTGGATGACTAGGTTCGTTCTATCCAGAATGGCCTGGAACGTAGTATAGTCGTACTCGTTGCCGAGTGCCGACCGCAATCCTGCGCACGATCTCGAGAAGAACTCGGATCGTTGATTAGGGAACGCAAGTCGAAGCCTGGCGTGGTCACTATCTTCTGCCATTTTGATGCCTAGTCTCGCGTTGGCATGTTCCCTTGAGAGCATGTGTAAACCTCGTTCATGGCCATCTTCACGACGTTGCGCACCATGAATCTGGTGAACCATAGCTGCTTGAAGTCCTTCCACGTAATGTGCGTGTGGAGTTCGGCGACAGTGCACTTGTGTGTAGCCGCTAGGTGGTTCATCCATCCTTGCGCTCCTCCAATCAGCTGCAGATATACTGCCTTCAACATGTCTTCCGTCGGGACCATGCGGCATGATGCTTCCGTGAGGAAGCGTTGCCACCATGACAAGGCGTCCGACTTGTAATCATCGAACTTGCTGATGTCGAAGTGCGGCATCTTGAACGTCTTTCTAGCGGCTTCCGGTCTCGTCTGTAGCTTGGTAATGTCCGTCTTGATGGCGGCCACCGTGCTGCTGATCGAGTCGGATCCGTTGAAAGTACTTATGTCGCCGATGATGGTGACGACGTGATCGATGCGCTCGTTGAGTTGCTTCGTCACGTCTGTCGTGCAGCCTGGCGCTRCTGAGGCGTTAGCCTCTATGCTGTTGACGCGTGTGATAGTGGAATTCAACAGATGATGTTGTTGCTGCTGCTGCGTTGCCTCTGTGCGGATAGCAGTTGTTAACGCAGTCATATCGTTCTTGTATGTTTGTCGCTGCGTCGCGTCCGTGCGCAGATGTGAATGCAGCAGTGTATTATTCCACATAATACCTCTCATCATGCCCAGCAGTAAGTTAGCCAGGTTACTTCTCTCTGCCTCCGCCGGTGTCGGGTCTCCCTGCGCTTCCGTAGGCACAAAGATCATGTCTTGGAGTATCGTCGTCCACTGATGCTCACAAGCAATCCAGGACTCCGTGCTGCTGGCATTCCGTCTGTCTCGTGTCTCTGCGTCAGTCTCAATCGTTCGCTGAGCTTCGGCTGCCGCTTCATTGGCTAGCCAATGACGTTCTGCCTCTGCTGTCTCCTTCCGGGCCTCGACGGCAGCTACGGTTTCCGTAAATGCCAGTAGCCGCCCACGATAATCAGTCGCTGGCTCATTGGCTCCTCGGACTGGGTATGCGGGATGATCTCCGGTGGCGTCTTGTACCGTCAATGCCGTACTTGATGCTGCTGGAGTCATCCGCCTGCTGAGTTTCTTCGGTCTTGGAGGTACTGCAGGGCGGGCACGAACTGCGATTCTGGCACTGCGTCGTGGCAGTGCCCCGGTGTCYTGTTCCGTCRACATCAGTCTGAACCGATGCGGTACTTGAGAAGTCCCGGTAATCACAGAACACGGGGGGTAGGGAGAGTGGGAACAGGGGTAGAACAATCAAGCAATACACCTACAATCCCCTGTCCCACTTGTTGGACTATAGACCACTAATCAAAACCCGAAAATAAATTCCCGAAACCAATTCAAAAAATTCGTAATAATTAACGATTTAATCAATAAATTTAATTAATAAAAAAATACGAGATAATTAATCAATGAAATCATAAAACGAATTTGAATGGTAATATGACTAGGTCTCTTTCGAGATTACTATGAGTCCGGGAGTTCACTGTTACTGAGTGAACTACCCGGAAGTTGCAGTTTGAGGGTCAGATACGGCTTAGTGTGCTAAAAAAAAAATTTCAAAAAAATTCAGAAGAAAAAACGCTCGAATTTTCAAAAATGCGAATTTTTGGGAATTTTCACCGTCATAATCCGATTTTTAAAAGCCTAAACCTATTTTCGGAATTTCTCAAACAAGGAGAACGAAAAAAAAATTCGCGAAAATTTCGGTCCCAACCCTGATTTCCGCGGTTCGGTGAAATTTCCGGATTTACAATCCCAAAACGTTCGAGTTTCCCCAAGTTGATCTAAAACCAAAAGATTTTCATAACCCTAATTCCCATACTGAAAGACAACGGAAATCTCAAAAGAAAACGAAATATAGGATTTACAACAGAATGCCSAAAAACGGAATGCTGAATGAAAGTCAGAAAAACCGGATTTCAAACATGATACTGATTCAACCCTAATTGCGAATTACTTAACTAGAAATCCGAATCAAACAGAATGTTGGATTAGTATCAATCTCTCGGATCTAATTAAACAGCATACCGTGTACAACAAAAATCCGAATAAAAGTCCGAATACTGAATTGAAACGGAAATGCTGAAATATCCAGAATACCGAAAAAAAAAAAAATTGCAACTTTGAACTTGATAATACTTCAGCGCCGATTTAGAAGATCAAACATGATAACCTAATTCTAAACGGACTTACCTGGTGAGCAGATCCGTTTTGGTCTGCTCCGATACCAAAACTGTTGCATACTTCGATGAGTATGGGCAGAACCAAAAATCAACCAATATAGGATGAGCATGTATGCAGCGGAAGTCTGATAAACGAACTGACTCACATAGACTGGCCTACATGACATCACTCCACACACATACAATCATGAGATGGTGGGGTCTGGGTCATTCATAGACGATACCCAGATCCCGTACACACATACACAGATGAAAGGTGGGAGGAGAGACGAAGGAGGTAGGAGGTAGATCACACCGATAGGTCGCAAAAATAGAGTCTGATAGGTCTCCGAAATGGTAGTCCAGAATGTCATATAACAAGATCAAAATGTCGAGGACCAAAGGTTACCAATGTCGGAGATAACAGAGTCCAGATGTAACCGGTGTCCAACTGTGATACAGCCGAGTATCAACCTCAACAATCTCCAAGTCTCCAATCAGGTAAGTACCACAGTCTCGTATCACCGAAATCCAACTCTGATCTCTGTCCAACTGGATAGTCTCCAATCAGGTAAGTACCACAGTCTCGTATCACCGAAATCCAACTCTGATCTCTGTCCAACTGGATAGTCTCCAATCTGAAGAAGAAGAAGAAGAAGAAGAAGAAGAAAAAGAAGAAGAAAAAAAAGAAGAAGAAGAAGAAGAAGGAGAAGAAGAAGAAGGAGAAGAAGAAGAAGGAGAAGAAAAAAAAGGAGGAAGAGGAGAGAGAGAGAGAGGGGACTGGCGAGGGAGAGGAGGAGAGACCCTCCAAGCTCCTGATACCTCAGGCGGTGATAACCGCCGTGCAAGCTCAGTCGCCCGCTGCTGTGCTATGCTGCGCTCCTGCTTCATCCCCTGCGCTAAGTTTAGCGCATCAAAACAGTGCACTAGCACTGACCATGCCGTGCCGGTAGAGTTGCGGTAGGCCGATCCCCCTACTGAGGCGGATACCGRTACTTATACCGGTGGGCAATGGTSTGGCCTCAATGCTGYGAGGCCAGGCCAGACCMTRGACCGTCCAGATGGACGGTTCAGCCTCAATCGGCGGGCGGCAGCTTCAAGAGCGCCGCCAGGCCCAAAYGAAGTGTCGTTTGGGCCTRCCCGATGGGTGATAGTCCAAAATCAGGCCTTTAGGGCCTGTAACCCCAAAGGTCGGGCCTTTAGGCCCTGGTGTGTCCCTCTGGCCCTAAGTCGGGTCCGGTAGGACCCGTGTGAGTCGAAGATGTAACACCTCCCCTCTGACACTCTCTTTATTCTGGCTGAAGACTTCAACTTAGCACCTGACCCTGCGCTGGACAGAAGGAGCTTGTCGCAAGGGGGGGGGTCTTCACCCCCACAACGAGCTCATGTTCAACCAGCTCTTGGCAGAATTCCAATTGCAAGACTCTTTCAGAGTCCTTCACCCTACCAAACAAGCCTACACCTGTATCAGATCCAGGGGCAAAGAAGGTCTCTCCAATTCAAGAATAGACCTCCTGCTCATATCCAAAGACCTCAATGACCCTCTAACGGAGGCGACAATTCTCCCATTTAGCTTCAATAGATCCTTTGATCACAAGATGATTGCCATAGGATTGGTCATGCGCCCCCCTTTCTCGTGAGGGCCCAACTTCTTCAAACTTTATACCTCCCTCCTTAACTTGCCTTCCTTCCATCAATGTGTGAACGAATTCTGGGATTATTGGAAAACCAAAAAACTGGAATACCGCTCCGCGGTGGAATGGTTTAATGAGGGGATCGCACGCCTCAGAGAGAGAGCTAAAAAGTATTCCATAAAAAGGGCAAGGGAGAGGAAGGCTACATTAGAAGGATTGCTGCATACTTTGAAACAATGGGATGAAAAACTAACCTCCCAACCCCTGGACAATAGAGTCTACTCTCAATTGCTACAAGAAAGGGACAAACTGCAAGAATACCTCGACAAACAAGCCGAAAGGTGGAGATTGCAAGCCAAAAAAAAAAAAAAATCAGACTGAAGGCACTATGGCCAAAACCTTCTTCCTGAAGGCAAAAGCCAGGGTTAGACAAGTTGTGATCACCTCCCTTAGACACCCGCTGGACGACACACAACCCGAGGCGACCAACCCCTATGCGATAGTGAATTACTCGGCAAAATACTATAAGGACCTCTTCACATCTCGCATGTCCCAGAGGTCACCTGCTACCGTAGAAAATGCTAGGCAACATCTATTGGCTAACTTGAATATAAAACTATCCCACGACGTCAGCCGATCCGTGGAAGCCCCGCTGTCTTAACATAAGATTCACACCTCGCTTCTACAAATGGAAGATGAAAAAACACCAGGACGTGACTCCTTCCCGAAGGAGTTTTGGCTTGCCTTTTGGGACACACTCCGTCAGAACTTGATGAAATACATTAATGCGGTCCTGAAAGAAAGGACGTTTGGGGGTCTGTTAAACTAAGGAGTCACCATGCTACTTTACAAAAAGAGGGCAAAAAACGAGGTGCGGAACTAGAGGCCTATCACCCTGCTGCCGGTCCCGTACAAAATGATGGCGAAAACCCTCACAAACAGGTTGTTGCCGCATATGCGCCACCTCATTCATCCGGATCAATCCGGTTTCATACCGGAACGAAACATACAGGACAACATACTACTTGTGAATGAGACAATTAAATATGCTCGATAGAGGGGGAAGGAGGCGACCATCCTCTTCATTGACTTTAAGAAAACCTATCACCATGTCGACTGGGGCTTTTTGGATCTTTGCATGCAAGCAATGAATCTAGGACCGAATATTAGGAGATGGGTAGACACCCTCCATAGAATGACGACCACTAATGTGATGACCAACTAATACCTCTCCAACCTCTTCCCCCTGCAATGGTCAATAAGACCGGGAGACCCTATAACTCCCTTGCTCTTTGTCATTATTATGGAGGCCCTGGCATCTGCAATAAGGGTCAACCCAATCATTCACAAGATAGATGTTCCTGAAATACCACACCATCGGATATCAGTCACGTCACTTTTCGTTGATGATATGACGGTGCTCATGAGAGTCGACCCCTGCTCCCTCCAGACCCTGGTGGACACCATACAAACTTTCTCGACAACGTCTGATATGGTGGTGAAATGGGGGTCTAAGACTGAGGGATGGTGGTTCCACCCCTTGGACCCACCCCTGCCTGAACCGGCTGTGGAATGGAAACATCAGGAGGAAGCAATACGGGTGTTGGGTGTTTCACTCACGGCGATGGGCCCTCTACGGGACCATGGGGATTCCTTAGTGGAGGAGGCGATGAAGAGAGTGGCCAGTTGGAAGGGCCTACGTACCTCCATAGTTGGAAGAGCATTGACACTCAACACGACCATTTTCTCTACCATGTGGTATAAGGCAGCCTGCTGGCCGATCCAACCAAGATCCCTTAAAAGACTCAAACGTGCAGTGGCAGCCTATGTTTGGAAAAATGACCACGAGGACCTGTCGTTCCTCTCGAGGCTGGCGAGGGACTATATAGCCAAACCTCGCTCTAAGGGTGGACTCACTATTTTGGAACCACATGACCAGCTAAAAACCCTCTCCTTCAAGGTCATAATTCGCCTACCCATGGGCAATGACATTCTGTGGGTCCCGTATGCTGAACTGCAGTTAACAAATTTGGGGCCCCCCTCGCCTGCGGAGGATTCCGTCCATGCACTGCAATGGATCACCAACCCTTCCTGGACAGTTCCCAGTGCGTCAAGAATGCCCGACCCACAGACACCGCAAGAACGAACCAGAAAAGACATTCCAAACGACCCCGTGTGGTCGGGCATGGTCAAGCTGTGGCGGGAGATGGGTCCGGATCGGCTCCCCCCGCCCATGCGATGGCACGAGATTGTTAAACAACTGCTTCTTGGTAACCCACATGGAGAGGTTGGGTGGCCAAGGGGGTTTACCTGGTGGCCGACATATGGGATTTCAAACGCAATACTTGGAAATCTAATGACCAAATGATAGACAAACTAAAACACGTTAGGGACATGACCGAAAAATTGCGCCAATTACAGGAGGCGGTCCCCCTGGCCTGGGTGCAACAGCTTAAGCAAGGTCCTACCATCCAACAGGGGGACTGGGTGGTCCAATGGACACAACTCTACTCACCAACAATGGTCGGACGGGTGACAAACAAGTCCAATCATCTGGTTCGCGTAGAAGCGTACAACATTTCCCATCCCGGGGTGAGGTGCTCCCCCGTGCTGAGAAATGAAGAAGCTGATCACGACTCAAATTGGTCTGGTCTCGTCAGGGTAAACGTTTTGGAAGAGGAGAATAAAACGTTCTCTATCTTCCAACTGGACTCTCCCCTGACCACTCTCCCTTTTGACCCGTTGGATTGGGAACGGTCACAACCTCCCCCAACCAAACCCCTCAAAATCTGGCAATATTTCGTGAAACATGGTTACCGCAAAGTGCATAGGACCTGCCAGACGGAGGCCTTGATAAGAAGACGGTGGGGGAGGGACTCAATCCTCCCCCCGGGGGACCCAAGGACTTCTCTTGGTCGCCATATACCCATATAATGCCGACGACACACAGGGCACTCAAGTGGCAAATCCTTTACCGTTGTCTGCCCACCCCTGACTGACTCGTCACAAAGACAGACCTTGAACAACAAGGCCGCATTTTGCCCATCTGCCGCTACTGCTGTAGGACCTGCCAGCCTGCGCGAGCGACCCTGGAACACTGCCTATTAGGCTGCGTGATGGTCTCTCAGATATGGAGGTGGTGGGACGCCGCATGGACGGCCCTCACAGACTCCTAGTTCCCGTGGCTACCCAGACTTCTGCTCCTAGGGAACCAGGCGGACGTCCCGGCTACCTGGTCCCCCTATGAAAGGAACCTCTTTCAAATTACAAGACTAGAGTTGCTGATGATAGCCTGGCGAGCCCGCTGTTCCTTTGAATGACAGCAGCACATAGTTGGGCTCCCGCAAGCCAAGGAACACATCACAAACTACCTGACAGCGAGGGTAAAAGCAGGCTGGGACCACCTCCGACACCAAACGCGGTTAATAGAGGATAACCCGAGCCTCACCCCTCAGACTAAGAAACAAAAAACAGAGGAAGTGAGGATCCAGTTCTCAGAGGGCTGGTTGGGACCTACGAAAGCGGTGGCGGACATCCACGACTCACAAATACAATGGAACTACTAGAGGAGGGACGAAATAACGTGGACTTACAAACCACTATCTCATTTCTTTGTCCCATATGCAGCTACCCCCCCCTCTTTCCTCCTCCTCCCGGCTAACCCCCCCACTGCCCCCCTCACTTTCCCTTCCTCACTTCCCCTTCCTTACCAGAACAAAATCGGTAATGAAAGTCTCAAAACCTCCGGAAGGCTCCTGAATGGAAGTGACAGGATTGGCAACAACAAAAGGACAGTTGTGGGAATCTTGGAAGGCCTGAGTCTAGCGGACCTCAAGTTGATCAAGGTTTCGGAAGATTGGACCGACACGACGACCTGCATCCTTCAGAGCGAGAACGGTCAACGAAGGGCGGTACGAGAGGGGAGCGGAGGATGTGGATGATCTGAAAAGGGGATGACAGACAAAGCAACAAGAAACTGGGGGATAGTGGGTATCATATCATTCCATAGAGCCAAGGTTTATCGATTCTGTGGTTTTTCGGTTCTCCAAGGACACAAAGAGGGTTCAGGGGTTTAGGGGCTTAAAGGGTTTCAAAGGGACACCTCATAGTAACATTGCACAGAGGAGTTGCAGAACAAGACTCTCTCATCTCAGGGGGGCTGCAAAACTAGGGCTGGGCTAATAGCAAAGGAGGTACTCCATGAAGGGAAGGGGGAAAATAGCAGCTCCAAAGGACAACGGAGCCCTGGGAAAAGACACGTATCACCACAGCCCTAGGAAACACCAATTTTAATATTGTATCTGTATTGTAAGTTGTATCAATGGGACGCTGGACCCGGTTTCCAGTAGGTGTCACTCCCCACCAATAGATGGAGCAGCCCGACAGATAAGCCCTCAATTCTGACGGTTCTCTTACCACCGCCAGGATAGAGGGATATCGCAAGGGCTTT
>BFEA01000118.1:1460011-1487384 GCA_003427395.1 Chara braunii
AAAAAAAAAAAAAAAAACCTCCTTTATTGTATCTTTCTTGGTAGTACGCATCTATCTCATCCTCTCACTAGTCTATTAATAGTACAGGGGAACACCAACCAGTCTATTAATAGTACAGGGGAACACCAACCAACCCGGATCTCTCCCAGCCCATGGGGTAGTAGGTTGGCACCAGAGCTGTGGTGCGAGAGCAAGGCTGTATCAGTCCCTCATCATCACGGTGACGAGGGGTGGGCAGGCATTGCCAATCATGGGGGAAATCGGCGGTGCTAGCACCGACCAATGGCCAGTCCCTGTACCTCCCCCTACACCCCCTTCCCCAAACTCCACATGGTGGTGTCTAATGGCCGATTATATTGTCGCCGCATAGCAGCCAACGACATCAGCCAAGGTCCTGCTAATGCTGGCTTGGGGGGCCAACGGGTTATCTCTAGCTGGTAGAACACCAAACTTGCCCAGGCATCATACGTGAGCCCAATGGGGATTGAACCCACGACTTCCTGAATGCCACTTCTGTGCCTTACCAACTACGCCAAATTAATTTTGAATTACCTCGGACAAGGTAATTTGACCTCCTTTTTTTTTTTTTAACCTCCTTTTTTTTTTTTTTTTTTTTTTAATGATCGTCGGTTGCAGAACTGCTTTGTAGGATAGACTGTAAATTAGGATCTGATATAGATTGTACAGCTGAACCTGAGTGACCTCATTAGGCCGTATGATTAATGCCTTGGGCCTGACTGGCTGCGAATTGCTTCTTGTTCTGTAATTTTGCCCTTCCTATCATTTCCTTGTCTTCCGTCGTCCTCCCCCAGCTATCACCTCACTCTTTCTCCATTATAAGGTTCATAGATATAGGGGCACTGAAACTATCTGTGCATTTGCATTTTGTTGTTTTTCTTTTCCTTTCTTGAGTTTGATTGGTGTCCACTACCGGAGCATGAACCTGGCCGGAGTGCCTGGATCATGCTATTATGAAGGTTTGCTTCTTATAAGGGACACCGGACCCGGCTTCCAGATAATTAAAAAAAAAATGAGACAACTGCACCTGTGACCGCTGCACAATTCAGAATTCGCAGAAATAACAGTCCACTGCAAGCTTGGGCGAAGACCAGTTAGAAGCTGCAAGAAAAACAGTAAATCATGCGTTCGACGGCCTACCGGTTCAATAATTGGCAAAAACGGGAGGCGGCGGTAGTGGTAAGGCTCTTTTTCCCGTGGCCTGGCCTGGGAGCAGTTACCAGTAGCAGGCCCTCCCATTTTTGGCTCATTTTGCCAGGGGTGTGGCCTAGGCATCTCGGGTGTGGCCTAGACATATCGGTCATGGCCCAGCCATGAGTGTGGCCAAGACATCTCGGCCATGGCCAAGCCACGGGTGTGGCCTAGACAGCTCGGCCGTGGCATACGGAGAGTAGACTGTCCGGCAATGACAGTGACAGCATAAGGATGGAGGAGAAAGATACACTCAATACTCGGCAATCCATCGAGCATGCCAAGAGTATTGAAAACGACTTCAAAATCCACACGAAACTCTTCAAAAAAATAAGAGTACAAGGACAAATCCTTGACGTGTTTCGTCTGCGCTGTTCACAGCGTCTTCAGGAGGAAGACGTCAATACAAAGAGATAGGTTCATTCCTTGTGCCTTTCCCTAGTATATATATAGCTATCCAACCCCAACCCTCGAACAGATCCTTAATCCCCCGTGCCTCCTATCCAAATGGTCGATTAGTCGGTAAGAGTAATCGAACGGTGAACATCGATTCCCAGCCGAAGAAAGGAGTAGAATAGCAGCTGCGGTGGCACAGAAGTCGTCGGCGGCGGTATCCACCTGCACAAGCAACACATCAACACAACACAGAACAAAACCGTTACGGAGACACAGAGAGAAACAAAGAAGAAAGCTCTGGCTGATAGCTTCCTCGCCTCCAGTTGTGTACGAGCTGTCGTAGGTAGTCAGCAGTCTCAGGAGTGCATCAGATCCAGCTGTAATGGATGTGGCAGCTCAATCCCCCAAGCCACGGCTGCGGAAGATGTAACTGTCACGAACGTATGAAGGTCTTGACAGTCGGAGTACGAGAACTGGAGCAGCTGCGTGCATACCATCCAACTTGAAGTAGCTCATATCTCAGAACAGAGAGGCTTGTGACGCTCAACCTCACGCCTAGCGCGACTTCCTGATCGGAGTGGGATGTGGGCCTGGAAGTGTGAAAAGGGGTGTGCCAAGGATTTTTTGGGAAAGTGGGGGTGGAGTCCCAGGTCGGAACTGAGATCTCCTGTGGCAAAGTTTCAGGGGCATAGATGCAATAGGGCTAAGGGGGCGAGTTACTTCCAGTCTGAGGCGTTCGATGTCGTGCCGCATGAGGCAGATGGCATGCGCGGTGCATTCAAGGCTGTTCGATTCGTCTGTTTTGGTGGCGGCGGTTCGGGGATAGGCCCGCCCGGGATAGTCACGTTCCCGATGAGTCAGACCTTTGGGCGCAGACACGTGGCGTGTGTCGTCGCGCATTTTGGTTAGGCCCCCTAGTTTCAGGGGCTCGTCGGTTGCCGCGTCGCCAACAATTCCCGCAACGCGTGCGGGGCCAGTACGGGGCGATGGAGTTCCACGGAACCACCGTGAGTTGGTGATACAGGAGGAGGAGACGGAAGGGAGGGAAGTTAGTAGTGATAACGACGAAACCGGGGGATATGAAGTAGTGCGAGTTATCCGTAGTTGGATAATCGGGGCACCTCGGATCGCTGGTTACAGCACAGTGAAACTCCCTGGGGCACAATCGATTCTCGGTTAAGCAGGGGAATTCCGGATATCTTTGTCTAATGCATTCCCTCACCCAAGGGTCAAAGTACTCCGAGTCCCAGGAGCTCGGCATCGTATCATTGCGGTGTGATAGGATTCTTCCACACGCGTCTAATCGGCAACTTGAAAGGGGATGTTTCGTCGTGATATCGGGGTTCCTTTCCGTTTAGGTGCGAAGGGGAAGGACAATTCCCGTCTGCCCGAGGGCGTTAAGTTCGTCGATGGTCGCAAATCGGCGCGCGTGGATACGTGTAGGCTGCGCAGATCAGATCGCGCTTACACGCACCCCCGCGAGATATTCGCTTCTTTCTGGACAAACAACTACCCAATCATTTAATCACTCCGTGATCCTGCGCGCAATCATTCCTGCGTATACCAGGTGCTACTGCACATCAGGCATCGCAGCAACAACAGTAGATCAAAGAAAAACAAACATCAATAGTGATGACTACGCGGAAGTTCCTACTATGCTCACAAGGGTATCAACATGGCAAGCGAAGGCACGAACAGACAAACGAAAAACAAACAGACATAACATTCATTCATCCATTCATTCGACATAACACGCGATAAATGAGATCGGGACCAATCGCAAAAACGAGTGCGGACGGAAACCAAGCCAAGATTTCAAAAACAAAAGAGAACGGGCGAATCGCCCTGAGCCGAGATCAAAATTTATACACAAAAAGCAAGGAGGGAGACAAGACAAAGAAAATTGCAAACCACGTCCATCAACCTCAGCTCCCTCTTCTTTTGTTTTCCTCTCCAATGCGGACTGTCCGCCGTGACGCACCAACCCACGAAGTCGTCACCCAGCTTAGCCCTCCCGCACCCGTCAGGTTCGCCCGCGCCCACGGTCCGTCGTGGCCCGCGTCAACCCCGCGTGTTCGGCACCAGCTCGTTGGGTCGCCCGACTCCCACTTCAACTCACCACTTACTTTGCTCGTGAGTCGACCCTCACTGATCACGCTTCCCGAGCTTCCAACAACAGGTTAAGAGAGCTATCTAATCGCGCAGCCGGAATTTATAGCGTGCATGCATGCGCGAAGAACACGAAATTGCAAGGACTTAGAAAGGAGATTAGGAGAGGGAGCGCCAACGTTCTGCATGGCCAGATCGCGACGTGGGGGACGTAGCCACTCTCCACGCATCGATCCGAGCATGCAGGCTGCAGGCTAACTAGGCACAACAAAAAGGAAAAGGGAGAGCGGGAAAGACGAAGCTCAAGAAGAAAGATACAGTTACAATGGCGCCCACCCAAAATTACAGTTACTGACAAGATTAAGGGCGCCGACTAATTGGAGCTCCGCTGCAGCCGCAAAAAGAAGCGCGCAAGAAGGACGACGCGCGGCAAAAGATATCCCGAATTCCTAAATTCCGAAATTCCTAGCTAATGCAAAAAGAAACACAAATTCCGAAAAGAAAATCCAAAGTTCCGAGAGCCGTCAAGGGCTCGACAAGATTCGAAAAAGAAATTCAAAAACAACGAAACGCGACCTCCGCGCCTAAATCCGATAACAGCACAGAAAAGAAGCGACGTCAACCATTATTAATTGCGCCTGGTCGGCGCGACAGCCACTCAATCAATCATCCCGGGACTTGTCCGACCCTGAATCCAGCCATCCGAAAAGAAGCGACGAAAGAGAAAAGACGAAAAAACAAGGACACTGATGCAATTCTCCCTCAATCCCAATCTCCCGTAATTGGCCCAACCTTCCCAACTTAGGACCCCTCATTGTCATTGCGCAGAAAGTCGCGCGGAACCGAAATCGGTTCGTCACAGGCTCATAGCGTCGAGCCCTTCTGGTTTATACCACAAGGAAGGCGCGTTCAGTCTTACAACACCTAGGTGCGAGCGTGCCCCCACAACCGCCTTAGATCCAACGGAGGAGAGAGTGTCGGTTCATCTGATGGTGCTAAAGCCCCGAGTGCCAAAAAACGTACGAAATACATGTCTAGGGGTGCCAAAAGGCGCCAAATGCATTCGGAAAAACAACAAACACCCCATCGTGCAAAGAGGCGCATAAGGTAGATGCAACCAGGTACCTGGCACTGACGAAGGCTGGGTCAGTTACGGGTGCCATTTTAAATCCAAAATGCCCTTGAGGTAGGTAACCATCGATCCACCAGTAAGTGAAGGGAAAAGACCCACCTCAGGGTGCCTATGGGTATCAGTAGACCCTGAAGGTCTGCTTGGCAACCTTGGCCAAACCCCAAGTATGCAGAAAGCACACAAAGGACGAAATGGGGACCAAGATGCACAGAGATATATATACCTATATTCCCTCCAAATCCTCAACGAGCACAGGCCAATAGCACCTCCGATGCCCCCGAACCCATCCTCTCCCCGAATCTTGTAAAAGTAGAAAGCACTAAACGTAAGGGTTAACCTCTTAATAAAAGTTCCCTTTTTACTACCAAAACGGCCTCATGCCGACCCCAATGATTCGAAGTTAATCGAAAAATCCGATGGAGGGTGCTGATAGTAGCCCCAACTTTGACCCATTTGCCACGCTGAGAGTAAGAGCAAAAATCCTAAAAACTACAAAAAAACAGACTCCCGGATTGCCAAATAGTGGTCGAATTTTTACCAACGCAACGGTGTGAAGAGTCATCCCCCTCCGAAACACAGTGATTCCCGCAAAGGTCCAACGACTAGAGTCTGCATCATTCTTAACAAGGTGAAGGACAGACCCATAGCACTCTTGAAAATGAAGAAGAATGTGTGCTGCAACTTCCATACCTTGTTCCCCTACAACCGCAATAAAGATGGTGACGTCATCCACGATCCGAAACCCCTCAAGAAGTTGTCTACCATAGCCAAGGCCGACAAGAATCTTCCATTCGGAAAAGGCGCAGAGGATGCACGCGAGAGGATAACTAGAAGATTTACCCATAGGTACTCCTGTCACTTGCCTTAATAGGACCCCACCCGAGTGAATGAAAGCATACTTCAAGTCGAACACACCATTTCATGAATCAAGGCCAAAGGTACCATAACAATTGAATTTCATCCCTTGACCCTCCATAGGATAGCCAGACCTTCTTTCTTCTCTTGGCAACCTTAACCCCTTGGCATTCTCGTCTGTCAAAGAAATTAAGGAGCCATCCGACCGCATCTTAGATATCACCATGAGGGAGAGAAACAAACATATCTTTGATATCATAAGAGGCTAAGATAAGATCTCGATAGCCATTCAAGGTCCTGCATCGTCGATCAATACTACCGATCCCTGACATGAAATCCATGACCGCCTTCAAATTAAAAGACTCCTTGACTGGAAAGGCAAGCAATAATGCATTAAGTGCCCTGGCTACCCTCGTGCTGACAAGCCTAGCAGGTTCATCACAGGTTGGTGAAATGGGATGCCATCTGATAAGGTCCTTGTGTTTAGGGAGTATATAGGCATTCGCAAAGGTCCCAGATGGGTTCCACTTCCCCAACACCTAAAGAGTCAGTGTAGACGGTTGTCGTGAAAATCATCCTTCATCTGCGTCATCAGGGTTCCCACCTCTAAAGAAATCGGAGAGAAGGACAAGGTCCATTCAAAAGTCATAGATAGATAATGACGATAGATGACAGGGCAGACAATCAGAGTGTTAGCATTATTGCGGTCAAACGACACACAAACAAACACCTTGAGACCCGAGTACCAAGAAGCCAGACATAAAAGTGCAGAGGAATCATCCCCTGAAGTCGCAGATATCCAGCATGCCGACAGATCTTGCTCAGAGATGACGTAGTCCGACCGCAGGTAGTTGGTCACCGCCACAAGTTGCTTAGCAAGCTGAATCTGACCATGTAGTGGTAAAATTTTCGGAATATTACGAGAATTGAGCAGTAATGAGGGAATACCCGAAATATCATAAATGCGAGAGCAAACATGCATACCAATCTGCTTCCAAGCAGTTTCGGAATGACAGTTGCATGATGGTGAATCATACGAACGAGAAACCTGATAAAAATTTCAGAGAAAACGAGATACCGATTTATTTTTTTCGCCAAACAAATCTATCCTTCTTTTGCACCAGTTCTTTAACCCCAACTGATAAATCAGATGTACCCAGTAAACAAAGTACCAAATTGTGAATCCTCGAGGAGCTCAGTCGGTGATCAACATACGTACGACCACCCTTCGACGTACGTCCATCCCGGTCTGGGATTTAATAGCCCTGGCCAGAATATCCCTAACGGGCGCTAAGTGTAGTTCTTGTGGCTTTCCCTAAGAAATTATGTATTGCTCGATACCAATGCATGAGTAAATCGACCTATTTAAACTTCAGCAATCGGCGTAGCCAAGGTTGGTGCAAAAGCATATGCAAGCCCTTTTGAAATCGCCCTACACCCTAGAGTAAAAACAACCGGACCTATATGCCAGATTCCTCCCTGCTCGATCGTATTCTCCTTCAATAGAAAACATGCATTACCAATCCGTATTGTAGTAAGTCTAAACAATATCTGGTCAACAACCGTGTATCAGCCCACAAAGAACCCCCCGACGTCTCGATCAAAAAGTACCTCCTATTATGCATAAAAGTCGACCGAAGAATACATAGGAAACTGCCAGCCCAAAGCTCACCCTCCTTACGGAGTTTGATAATACCAATCCGTAAATCGAGAGTCTCCTTACCTTTTCTTCTGCTTCGTGTTGGTCGCAAAGGTCATCTGGGTTTACAAGACGTCTTCCGGAAATTCAAGATGAGAGAGAAATTCCTAATCAGTACTTTTTTGTGGCATCGACCGAACAGACTCCAGTAATCAGCAGAACAACTACATACTTCAAAACCCCTAAATGCCTTCGCCAATGATATAGTTTAGGACAAACTCCAAATCCACGCGACTTCTCCATCCGCAGGTGTTCACCCCACCAGATATAAATACTATGGATTGTGCAGCCAATGTATTGCGCTTTACACCAAGGAGATGAAAAAGTGTAAACAACAGGATCATTTTCCCAAGTATTTCAATTAACCTCGAGTAACAACGAATGAAACTTACTCATCCAAGTAATCTCCCAATGAATTGCTAATGCGACGAAGCACAACGTGATACATGTGTCGAAGAGCATCCTGGCGCATGGTGAACCTCCCAAGAGCCAGGCCTGGTTCCAAAGTCTCATACATTCCAACAACCATAGCCGAAACAGAGAATAGGGCAAAAGTCACATAGCCGGTGTTTGTTCAAGGTCAGTGCTTCCGACCGGTGATTCAACCGGTGTGGAAACAAAGCCTTCATACGCCATCTTCGCATGTGACTCAATCGTGAGTGCCTTGGTGGTGCAAAAAACGCCCTCGTTTCTGCAGATCGCCTTCAATTGATTCTTATTTTCCGCAACAAGGGGCTTCCTCTAAGCTTGCACATAGGCAAGTATACCTTTAGGTCTGGAACCGGCTGCTATCTTGGTATGATTCCGTTTTTCTCCCATGCGAGGGGATTCCGCCGCCACGTCGTCATCGTTGCCTCGTCGAAACACCAGTTGTCCAAAAGGTTGCTTGTTTAAATCAGAGAGATCCTTCCCTTTGTGTTTCCCTTCACGAAGCTTATAAAGTTTGACAATCTCGTCCTCTATCTCCTCTTGACCTTTGTTGACATAATCTCCGAACTCTTCATCTTTCTCATTCCTTATCGGAGTGCGATGGACAGGTGTCCTGATTTCCTCCCTCTTGACTTTGTCCCTCGCGACTAAGTATTTTCTCCGAATCTTCGACATGACTCTAACTTCCGATGCTTCGACATTTCGTTCGATCTCGGATCTAATTTTCTCATCCATTATCCTTCTCTCTTCCATTTCTTTTTTCCTATTCTGTTCCTCCTTCTTCTTCCCGATTAACTCTCGCACGAACTCTCGTTCTTCGGGATCATCTTGCTGCCGCCTAGGAGTCCAGTGGCGTGGCGTGTCGTGGAACCCAGAGTGTCTCCACCCCTACCCGTGGGTATATTCTGATTACCGACTGCGGAAGGACATTCACGGGCAAAGGCTCTAACAAGAAGAAAGAGTCTGTGCAATCAATTATGCACTCTGGACATTCGGCCCCCTGTCCCCCGCAGTTAAAGCATTGGTTTCCCCCTCCGTTGGCCGCCATGGTGCACCAAGAAGGAAAGGAGGTAGAAAAAAAATGATAGTACCAGCGTACTACTCTGTCATGACCAAAACTAAGGAGATACATGTGATAGTGCCAACATACTAATCCGGGAGTGCAAGAACGGAGGAAAGAGAAAAGAGCAATACATAGATCTGTTAGCAAACTAAACCAGGACCTACCTAAGAAATAGTAATAGCCCAATATCTAAACCGTTGCCAACCCTAGGAACGAATGCGCAACTTCCGGTCAGTGAACCCACAAAAGCAGGAGAAACGTATAAAAAAGTAACCATGCATATATTTTATACAAACTAGAACTAATCTTGTCTAACTAAGATACAGATAGTAATTGCCACATCATCAAAGTAGAGGACGGCCCTAACGAGTACTTCAACAACTTCCAACCAGATCGTACACTTAAGCAAGAGTAGAAGAGAAAGTAACCTCACATTCAAACTATAACTAATCATGTTTAACTAAGACCCGGACGATACTTGCCACATCATCATAGTAGATGACGACGCTAATAAGTACTTCAACAACTTCCAACCAGAACACACACTTAAGCAAAACGCGTTTCATTCTTACAACAGACAAGCGTAGGCGTGGCCACCACCTAATGTGCAATCTCACTTGAGGTTGTCACGTGCATCAAAGGAGAGTAGACTTTCCAGCAATGACAGTGGCAGCATGAGGATGGAGGAGAAAGATACACTCATTACTTAGCAATCCATAGCAAATGACAAAAGTATTGAAAACGATTCCAAAATCCACATGAAACTCTTCAAGAAAATAAAAGTATAACGACAATTCCTTGATGCGTTTCGTTTGCGTTGTCCATAGACTCTTCAGGAGGAAGACGTCAATACGAAGAGAGAGGGTCATTCCTCGTGCCTTGCCCTAGTATATATATAGTTATCCAACCCCAACTCTCGGCCAGATCCTTAATCCCCCTCACGTCCTATTCAAATCTTCGATTAACCGGTAAGAGTAATCAAACGGTGAATATCGACTCCTCAGCTGAAGAAAGGAGTAGAATACCAGCTGCGGTGGCACAAAAGTTGTCGTCGGCGGTACCCACCTGCACAAGCAACACATCAACACAAGTTACACAAAATACAACAAAAGAGAGACACAAGAGAAACAAAGAAGAAAGCTCCGGCTCATAGCTTCCTCACCTCCCGTTGTGTAAGAGTTGTCGTAGGTAGTCAGCAACCTTAAGAGTGCATCGGATCCAACTGTACTGGATATAGGATCTCAAGCCCCCAAGTGACGACTGCGGAAGATGTAACTGCCACGGACGTACGAAGGTTTGTACAGTCAGAGTACGAACCGGAGTAGATGCACGCATACCATCAAAGTCGCTCATATCTCAGAATAGAGAGGCTCACAGCATCGAGCCCTACTGGTTTATACCAGAAGGAAGGCGTGTTCATTTGTTTTGACCAACCTCACGCCCAGCGCGACTTCCTGATCAGAGTGATGGTGGACCTGGAAGTGTGAAAAATAGGTGTGCCAAGGATTTTAGGAAAATGGGGGTGGAGTCCCAGGTTGGAACTGAGATCTCATGTGTCAAGGTTCAAGGATATGAATGCAAGTGGGTAGGCGAAGGACGAAGGTTCTGTTTTAGGCCTCGAGGAACGGGACGGTCACCTCCGTTGGTCCCGTCGTTTGGGACGGATTCGTATTTTGTGTATCGTCGGGACGCTATGGCTCTCCCCTGGTGCAACACCCGTCGTCGGCGGGTTTTGCAGATCTTAGAATCAGATGTGGCCGACCTCAACTGAAGGCTGTGCCCCTGTTGTTCGGCTTCCGAGCGGGTTCGCCGGATGAACCCCGATGCTCGGTAGGCGTGGTCTCACAAGCACTCGGAACATTGGGGTTGTCGCCAACAGGGGGGGAGTGCTCTCCAAGGGGCAAATCATGCAGTGGAAGGGCAATAGACGGTGCTAGGGAGGGAACTTTGTTCAAGGATAACAATATCGAGCTCAACGATGATCTGACACGAATACGGGCTGGGATAGTCGGGGAGATGGGGAATACGTTCTAAGGCCCGCCCAATATCCCACTCGCAGATGCGCTCGGTTCATGTTGAGTGTGCAAACTTTGGGAGCTTAGTCCTTGAGCGTGCAGACAAACAAGCGTGTTCCCAATTCTTTCCGACTCCAGACTATGAAACCGCGCGTTCATTGAACGCGGATATGCTGTCCAGCATCTGAGATGAGCGGACGCGCATGCAATGAACGTGACCGAACGCGGAGTTCAATTCAAAAAAAAAAAAAAAAAAAAAAAAAAAAAAAAAAAAAAACCTAAAAAACTTTCGAAAACAAAATATGTTATGAATAAAAATAAAATAAACAACATTTGCCTGAGCATTTCATCCAAATTCGTTACCAAATTGGAAAGAAAAATAGAAAACATAAAATAGAAAAAAATAAAAAGATAACTGAAATTAGTGAGTACGCGAGTACGTTTGTGACACCGTCATCTTTGGCAATTTTTTATTGTTTTTTGGCAGAGCCAAATGCCCTAAAAATTTAAAGATGTGTACTTCACATTATACAAAACTCATGAAAAAAGTGTAAAAAAATAATAATTTTTCTTAGGTGGCGAAAAAAATTGAAAACAGCTAGGCTACAAGAGTGGCCCGGGGTCACTTGCCCGGCCGGGCCAAAAACAATAAAAATAAAAAAATAAAAAAAAATATTTTTAAATTTTTTTTTTTTTTCTAAATTTGGTGCAGAAGTTCGATGTGACCCTACGGCAAAACTTGTTCAGTTTATTTTTCTGCATAACATAGTTTTTTTCGGATGTCTTTGATTTTTTTTTTTTTTTTTGCTAGGACCTTCCCTGGTCCTTGCACGGGCTGGCCACCGGGACCCGGGGCCTGGACCTACTAGCGAAGTATTCTACGACGTGTGACACAGTTTTATGTTTTTTTGGAAAATAGAAAGTGATTTAATATTTGCATGAATGGATCATTTTCTGATTTAAAATTAATTGAAATAACACATAAAACTATGAAGAACAGTTGTGCACCCGAATTCATGGGTTGGTACGATCTCCTTCACGTAAGTCTTCATAGTGATGTACCGTGGCAATAAAATGTGTCCACGAACACATTCACGAGGATGAACAAGTAACGGGTATTGGGATACATTCCTCGCGATGTATCTCATGATGCCTTTAGAAGGCCATGCGACAGACGCGGAAGTGTTCCTGTCAGATGCACCACAATATTCGAATTTCACATTTCAAGTTTTATTTCTCAGAGCCAAAAAAAAAAAAAACGAAGTCTGGAAATCAACCCCCCCCCCCTTTAAAGCCCATAAATTCCTGACTTTCTGCCCATGCAAAGCCACGAGCTATCATGTCCAAGTTAGTTCAACTTTGTTTTCTTTTTTTTTTCGATGCATCTCATTGGACGGGAGGTTGGCATCTTTACAATCCCCGCTCGGAAACTACCAGGCCGTCGACATCCGATTTATTCGACGGTCGTACTGAGTCACTCGATGCCACACGTGATCGAAATCCTAAACGGCGTGGTAGAATACCTTGCTAGTGGGACCAGGCCCTCGGGCGGCCCGACTAGTAGCCTAGGAAAACAGAAAATAAAAAGTAAAAAAACGAGTGGGCGAACACGATTTGACACCGCTATGTTTAGCGATTTTTTATTTTTTTTGCCTTAACAAAATGACTCCAAAATTAACAGGCATGTACCCCACATCATAGAGAACTCATAAAAAAAAAATCAGAAAAAAAAAAAAAAATTTAGGCAGCGAACAAAAAAATTAAAAAAACATAAAAAATAAAAAAATAATTGAACGCCGTTCAATTTTAAACGTGAATTTAAATCCGCGTTCAAACGCACATTTAAACGCAAACGAGCGTTCACGGCGTTCAAACGGTTACATAGCCTCCAGATCCCTCATACACTCACGGTCAGTGATTCGAAAGGGAGTTTCGACATTCATGTTGCGGGGTGGGGTGAGAATCCATACATTCGACCCGAGGGTGCTTGGCCGGCAGCCGGATTGGGGGCAGATCCTGCAGACACTCGTGTATGTGATGACCTCCTTCAGACGGACGTACACGCGCGTGCACAAGATCTTCCTTCAATCAGGCTGGAAATTTTCACGAACTCTGCATATACACGTCGACCCGTTAGTCCAGAGATGTCGCTGGTAGGCTCAGTGTGGGACAAACATCTAATCAACCGACATGCTTATCTATCTTACGAAAAAAAGAGGAAGGCGAGGAAACAACAAGCACTCATGCATCAAAACGTTCAGTTACTCACATGATACCGTTTCTGGGAACTAGCCAGAGAACATACATCTATCGAGTGTAGGCAATCAATTAATGGAGTCGGCAGCTAAGTGGAAGGAGGAAGGGGCGAGGGGGGATAAACCCAATCATGCATTAATTCACAGAAAAGAAAGACCCGCAACAACCATGAACAAAGAGATGGCTTGTGCCCGACATCAAAATTACGCAAAAGAGTCGCAGAAAAGCACCATTCCAACACCGCCCATTCTCGTTTTCTCTCTCTCTCTCTCTCTCTCTCTCTCTCTCTCTCTCTCTCTCCACCACCCCGATGCGGGCAGTCCGTTGCCTCGCACCTACTTCTCACACAGAGTTGTCACCCCGCTTAGTCTGAACATGCAAGCCAGGTTTGCCTGTGTGCCACAGTGCTTCGCAGCCACACTTCAACCCCGCATACCTAGCACCACTCGTCGGATCGCCCAACTCCCTACTCATCGTTTTGCTCCTGCCCGTTAGCCGATCCTCTTGACCTCACTAACTCCCAAGTTGATTAGAGAGCGAGTTAATCGCGCCTGCGGGATTTTTAGCATGAGCATCCGTGTTAGATAACCGGGATTGTGCCTGAGTGGGAGGGAAGAAAAAAAGAGGAAGTGCCCATGACTGCATTGCCAGGCTGCGCCTGGGGGATGTAGCCTGTCTCCACGCATCGATCCAGTCATGCACCGTTCAAGCCAACAAGATCGAGGAAAGCATCCATGCGCAGGGGTGTAACTCACACATCAAGAAGGATAAGATTACAATTATATTTGCGCTTGCCAAGAAGGTTACAGTTATGCACGAGATTAAGGCGCGGAGGAACCAGAGCGCAGACTGTGACGCGACAAATGGTGCGCAAGCAAGAAGCATCGTGCAGTTGCAGGCAGAACTACGATGCACCCGAATTCCTAGCCTAATTTAAGTCCTAATTGCAAAAGGAAATTTCGAGAACCCGTGTGGGCTCGTCATCAGCTAAGAATTCAAAAAGATTTTCCCACGTGATGATCGCTCCAAAATTCCCCAACCTCACAACAAAACAAGAAAGAAGCTATGGCAACAGGTTATTTCCGCGCTCGTTAAGGCGAGATCAATTACCAACCGTCGTGGGGCGCATTCGCGTAATTGGGCGGGCCCCTCTCAATCAACCCCCGAAATAAAACTGTGTCGAAAGTCGCGTGTTTATAGAAAGTAGTTCATCACATATGTGACACCCAGGGGGTTCCAATCTTATGCAAGCTCCTACTTACATACTCCATGTCTTGCATACGAGCAAAAAAGTAAGGGAGGAGAAGGTAAGAGAAAGATGGAAGAGGAAAGGAGGGCCCTTATTGTTACCCGATCCCTGCCCCAATCTTCACTCAGTCTGCTATATTCAACGAAGATCGTTGCTCTTCTGGTGGCGCGGGTAGTCTCAATACTATGGGCGGGGCCCGCGGGGGTGGTGGAGGCGATTGTGGAAGCGGCGAAATAAAGAGAGTCACGGCGTGCACTCCGGTAGGGATAGTGGTGTATCATACCAGCCGATGGACACGAGGGAGACGTCGATTGCGATGCATGAGGAAAGCGAGATACAAGGTGCGGAGGAGGTCGGCACGAAACTGCTCGTATTGCGTTGTCGGCACGAATAACCTTACAAGGGTATCCGCCCTGGTTTTTGCAAATGACAGAAAATAAGTTTGGTTTGAGTTTAAGTATACCGCACGAGGCGCGACTGTGTCTGTGGTTTACGTTGACTGGATGGTTTACTAGTTTAAAGAATGTGTGGGCGCGCGGACTTAGGGCGCGCGTGATCTTTTTATTTGTTGATGATTGAAGAGTCACCGTGATCGCCGGCCCAATTTTTATTTCTGATTAAACTAGGTTTAAAAAGATTATGCCTCTGGATTGGTGCGCTTGCTGGAGACTTGTGAGTATGTGTGGAGAATGACATCAACAACAACGCGATTTTAAAACGTTTTGGTAGATATGTGCGTCGCGCAGTATCCGCCTATTTTGGTGTCCGTCGAAACTAGCCCCAGCCTTTAGCCTAACACTATTGATTACAATATCGGACTTTCATTAAAGAGATTCGGGGATCGAGATCAGGTGGCGACGACGCGGGAATATCAGAGTAGCGCGGAGGGACCGAGGGGTTGAGGGCCCGACGGGGCTATTCCCCTTGGTTTTGTCGTCGGCTGCGCCAGACCTGGAGACCGTCACGGCGATCGAAGACCTTATCAATGAGTATGCATTTTTTTTTCGTTGACGTTTGGGTTCCGGTGTGATCGAAAGACTGGTGAGGGCCCTCTATTCGTTGCCTTGAAGATGCGGACCAAGGAAACTCACGGTCCATTTGAGCCGATAGGTAACTAGCCCACAAGGCGGAAAGAAAACCCGGGTGGCGGGGGTTGTTGCGGATGCACCATCCGTCAGTCATGTCTGCTGTGAGACGTTTGAGCGTGAGCATGCTAATTGGGCCTCGAAAGCCGATGGGTTGTGCCGAAGCGCGGAGGGATGACCGCACCAAGGTAGAACAGACCGCAGATCATAGCCGCGGTCCTACGGAACCCTTCCCCAAATCCGGTCTTCAAAACTCCCACTTGAGTGTGCGTTACTAAGATCTACGTCAAGCCACTCTTCACCGGGCTCACAAAGCGGGCCATGCAACAGGACCGGCCCTTAGATTCCTCGTAATAGCAGAGTCAGGACGGTCGAGTATAGATTAGGCGCCTCAGCGCCATCCACTATTCAAGGTGGACGGTTTCGGCAGGGGAGTTGCTACTCACTCCTTGGCGGATTTCAACGTATGTAGCTGCCCGTCCTGCTGTCTGTGTGATCGTGGCATCCACTATAACACAATACCTGATGGATTTCAACGTCTGTAGCCGTCCGTCATGTTGTCCGTATGATCATGGCATCCGCTATAACGCTCTACCTGACGGATTTCGACGTCTGTAGCCGCCCGTCCTGTTGTCTGTATAATCGGGGCATCCGTTTTAGCGCACGGACTGGTACCCGTAGTAAAGTTGGCCAGAAGACGAAGGAGGGGAGGGGTGTATGCTTTAGAGTCGACCGCTGCTCAGCTATGGCATTCGGTAGGTGAGTTGTTACACACTCCCTAACCGACATTCATTTCCTTGACCACCGCCGTCCTGTTTGCGTTAGCAAGCACCGGTGTAGCGCACAGGACAGCGCAGGGGGAATGCGAGCGTAGGGAAGGAGCGGACCGGAGGCTGGAAAAAGAGCGAAACAGGAGAGCGAACCTGGACGCAGATTTGTGTCAGGTACATTGGAAAACGAAGGAGATGGCAATGACAAGAAGAAAAGTGGATATGAAGGAAGGAGAGTGCATGTCGTGCTCGATTCTCAACTGTTTTTTTTGAAAGGTAAGTTGCGGGATAGGGGTTGTTAACCAAGGCGGGTTCAAAGGTAAGGGTAGTTTTTTAGCATTAAGTTAGTGGAACAGTAGTTAGTAGGAAGAGAGAGTTGCGCGGAACAATGGTAGATGTTGGTGTGGTATCGCGGAAGAAAGACATATCTCGCCCGATTCACAATGGATTCGGGGAAGGGAAGACTCTAATTAGGGGTTTCTGGTCATCGTGAATCTGATGGCAGTGACATATTTTGATTTACTAGAGCCGTGGTTTGGCCGCCAGGGGTGTTGAAGGCTGCGCGAAGGTGAGCAAAGAAGAGTGGAGAGGTGAGTATGGAGGGGACAAACGACTTCTATTTCGTTCGTTTCCTAAGAGAAACGAGCGAATGAAGAACCGAGATAAGGGTTTTTTATTGGTACGTACGCAATGGCAAGCCCAAAGTCATGAATGAGCAAGCCCATAGTGCTGCCCAGTGAGCGGGAGTTGCGCGTGCGAAGAATCGCCTCGAAGTGCAAAACGTATCTTTCCACGATCTAGCGGAAGATTCATCCCGACTTTACCCATCCTGCAGAGGGAGATAGTGTACAACGAGACGAGCGATTGGATGTTTGCCTGATCAGCAGTGTGTTGCTCGACCTGTTAAGAGAGGTAGCCTCGCTTTATCGCTCTGCGTGGGTGGCTGGAAAGCGATGTATATTTCCATGCTCTAGCAGAGGATTCTTTCGACTCTTTCTCATTCTATAAATGGAGGAGGTGTGAAGCCGGATTAGTTGTGGAGGGGGCTAGAAAAGGCGTGAGACTGCATGGTTTGCCTGTTAGTACGGTAGAGTTCACCCTTCCGCTGCGCACTTTGGCTACCACCTTCGTAATCAGGCTGATGATCGTACTTGGGCTCATCACGGGGCTCGTCTATTGGTGGTCCCCCCCCCTCCCGCTTGTTCTTTACTCCTCTTCGTTAAGCTGATGAGATCGCAGATGCGCGACCAAGAAGTTGCCCAAGTGCACTGGGGTGGAAGGAACGAAAGAGAAGGCGGGCAGCTAGAGATATTTGGGAAGCTTGTCTGCAGGTTGTGTGAGCCCTCTGGTTTGATTCCGCTCCGATTCTGAGTAAGCGGCTGAGATACATGTCTGGCCATTTACCAGCTGTATAAGAGGTTGACGCTTATGTAAACACCGGTTGTTGGGGCATGGTTTTAGTGATATGCAGTCCTTGACGGGCTTTGCCATCTGTGAGGGTTGGAGGATCTCGTTGTGCGCGGCTGCCGTTGGCTAGGTATCGCAGTGTATACAAGGGCACATAAAGCTATTGTGCCTCCTCCACATCAGGCTACTGTGTCCTTTGAATGATTGTAAACTGTTACTACTGGGTCTGGGTTGCCTCCGTAAAGGGTAATCAAGGACGAACTGCGAGGCTGTAGGCTCACCTTTTGGTGGGCGACGTTGTTCGTTGCCAAACAAAGCAGCTTCAGACCGGCCGCGAGGGTCTAGTGCACATATGCTACGAGCAGCGGAGGGGGTAAGCTCGCTTAAGGAGGACGGTTTTCGCTGCGATTTGGGGATCGTCAACGGGGTCAACGGCTGAAGGTTTGACTGCAGTTGGTGGTACCACCGCGTGTTTAGCCATCATTGTGGGACCCTCAGGCGCATGAAGGTATCGAGGCCCTCTCCTGGGAGTTGAGTTGTCCCTCTCCTGTATCTCGAGAGTCTAAAACCCTTTACATTCTGCCCTTCTTACTTTAAGTTTAGTCCTATTTAGAGAGGAAGGCAGCAGGCGGGATTGCAACCCGTAGGACCGCAACAAGACTCAGTGGGGAGTCAGCCCACCGATTGTGGAAGCTTTGCCGGAACTCAGAAGGAGTTATGGAGGCAGGGAATTGAGAGCTAATCATTGTTTTCTTTCTACAAACCCAGTTATAACCCCTATCTGTATTTTTTATTACGTTTTGACTGAGTATATTGTATGCCACATTACTTTGACGTTCAGTTTGAATTTCAGGACATGATTCTGACTTAAGTAAAGAAATGCATGTGTAATGTCAATTTCAATTTTGTTGTCTAACTGAAAACAGATTGTGGGATTGCATCTGCGAGAAGGACAGGAGGAAGGCAGTATTGTTTGTGTCTGACTTGGTCTATCAAAGGCTGGGTAAGTCTGCATAAGTTTGGGGAGGCTCAGTGCTATGTTTATTTTTGAGTTGCCTGGAGGACCAGACATGTTCCATAAGTTTGGTGGTCTGGTTGCTCTGACTTGCGAGGGTTGTCTGTGGTTGACTTTTTGAGAACCAAACATTGTCCCATAAATTTGATTGACTTAGTTGTCTTGTTTATTTTTGGTTTTCTCAGTTTCTTTTGGTTTTGGACGAGGGGGTCTTAGCATGTTCTATAAGTTTTGCTGACTCGATCTCTTTCTGCCTCACCATTAAGAAAAATAAATCGGGCGGAGGACCAAACATGTTTCATAAGTTTAGGACCTGGTGGTCTTGGTTCAATGCCATGCACATGCTGAAACCTAAAGGTTATAACTTGATTATATTTTACTACTACTTTACCTATGAACAGGCTAGTCAGACACTGTCCCATAAGTTTGGGTGGTCTGACTATAACTTATCACAAACTGAAGAGAGTATTAATTAGGAATAAAGTTCAATAAACTTGTGGTAAGAAGGGGCGGGTTGAACCTCGAGCTAAGATGATTGGTTCAGTCATATGCTACCTTAAAAGATTAAGTGCATATAATTATATATAATTTGGATACTTAAACAGTTCAGGGAGGCTAGGCTGGATAACCTAGTCTCATGCCCAAAGAAAAGATAAATAGTTGTGCCCTCTGTTTGTGTATACTCAATGAATGATCTAGACACTATTTCATAAGTTTGGGTGATCTAGCTTTATGTCTTATGTAAGCGGGGTATAAAGGGATAAATCATTAAAAGACTACGAACTATTATTTGACAAGATCAACTTTGGGATGGTGAGAGTACTTACCTTTGTGGTTTGGCCTTGCATAAGGCTGAGTGAGATTACTGCATAGTCTGAGTTTTAGTTTGATAGGTAGCTGCTTTAGAAGTTCGCCACGTACTAGAGCCATAAAAGTTAGTTTCAATTCCTGCATTTTTTTAGGTAAGTTTATTTTACTTAGGTCAATTTCTATATTTTCTTGGTTCTTTTGTTATACTTGGTCTTGTATAAATATTGATAAGCTACTTTCTCTACGGGAAGCGCTGCCAAAATTTCTACAAAACCAAAGAGTTAGTTACATTTTGACTTTTCAAAGTTCAACTTGTCTAATTATGTATGGCTTAGTAAAAATCTGGAAAGTCTCATTTTCTAAAGAGACTGCTGCTCAAATTTTTGCTAAATCAGAGACTTAGACAAAATTGAACTTTGAAAAATCAAAGTTATTTCTAGATTTTTTTACTTAGCCTTGTATAAATTTTGAAAAGTTACTTTCTTTACAGGAAGCGATGCTAAATTTTCTACAAAACTAAGGAGTCGATTAAATTTTATCTTGGTTAAACTCAAACTTTACTTTGAGTTCTTATCTGACTTAGTATAAATCTTGAAAATTCTACTTTATAAAGGAGATGATGCCCAAATTTTTACCAACTCAAGGAGTTAGACAAAACTTGACTTTTCAGAGTTAGATATTATTTCAGTTTTTTATATTTAAGCTAATATAAATTCTAAAAGGATACTTTTCCTATGGGAAGCGCTGCCGAAATTTTCTTAGTTTAGACGAGTTAGGTTATCTTTTGACAGGTGGCAATTCTGACAATCCACTCTATACAGGGGAGGCTCGACCAAGGGTCGACCTTTTCACTGGACATTAACTTATGGGTAGACTTAAACTTAGTTGGAAGACAACTGTGAGTAAGGATGTGTTATAGAGATTCATTTCTCATACACTGATAATTTAGCTCGGGCATTGATCTGTCTTATGGTACAGATCCCTTTTTATCGTTCTGATTCAAGATTCGGACTTGTTTCAGCTTGATCCCACGATGATCATCGTGTGTTATCACTAATAACAAGTCGGTTGCTGATTCGTCGGTTCACGACTCAACTCCAATCCATTCTCATTACGCAACCTAAAAGGTTTTAGCACTGATGGTTTCACCCGGACTTTTATTGAATGACCAATCAACAAAAGTACTGAGTATTTATTTTGAAAGGTTGAGGTTTGCATGACTAAAGCAAGAGGTCTGAGTATAGAGAATGATTGAAGTTGACCCCGTGTAGTGTGTGGACTTTCGGTTGACTCTTTGATGGGATTGCAGGTATGTTATGTGGTTCAGACTTTGGATTTGACTACCTGCGATCACATACAATTATATGGTTGAGAGGAGTCTCACTGTGATTGTGAGAAGTGATCGTCATATATTTATTCCCCACTAGAAATAACCGTAATCATTATATTATTTTATTTATTTTTCTTGTTATTGAATAAATATTTTAAATCTTATTAATATACATTATCATACAAAACTATACCCAAAAAAGTATAAACTGAATAAAATCTTAACACATCTTATAATGACATACAATAATAATAAACATAAAACAGACAAGATTAATATAGAATATAATCATAAATTTATATTCATTCTAGTATAATATCATATTACCATAGAATAATTAGAATATCATTTTTTGATGAATTATAGAATACGAATTTATAATTATCTCTTCTATAAAATAAAAGAATAACAAAAATAGTAATTAAAAAAAATATGAACAGATTCCAAAAAGTGAACTGAAATTGAAGTACATAAAATATCAAATTGATTTTTTATTAATTATTTGTTACACTATCTATATATATATATGTGTTTACCTACGTTTGAGTGTTTGCATAACCTACAGAGCCCACACCTATGGGTTTTAACTGGGTTGAGATTGAGAAAAGAAAGGAGAGCTTATTTGCCCTGCCCACCGGGACACTCGACCTAAGAACCGAAGGTGCCACGGGGGCCGAACAGCTATTCTTTCAGCCATGTAATATCGTGAAGGGCTCTACCCTCACGATACTTCATGATTGAGTGTCATAAGCGGTACTCGGATCTACGAGGGACCGCTCGATTATGGACATTACATAGTACGCGATCATTGTGACTGCTTGCGTATTCATGCATTGCTAGTCAATATGGGGAGGTCCTCCGTCCACGCGGTTTTTATACTAAGTCTCGCGCGCGTCGCCTATCCGATTTCCTGGGTCGGAATGTTATGGGATGGATACAAAATGGACTAGGAGTGTTGTTGTGTTGTTTGTTTTGTGTCGTTTTGTATGCGTGAGGGCTGTGGTGTAACGCGTTGTAAGTAGGATGCGTCCTAGTCGACCAACAACGAGTCGAGCTTGGGACTTCAGCCCCCCGGTGCGTCGGTTCGTGTGCGTGTTCGATAGAGGCGTAGGACTGCGCATACCCATTATGTTAAAGCGAAAGAGAAACACCCTTGGCTGGTTCACCTCTGCGATTGCAACTGATTAACTTTCGTATTGTGGACTAGTTGCTCGGTGGGGATACGCCCACCGAAGGGAGGTGACAACTCCCATAAGGTGGAGGTAAGTTGTACCTTGCGTTGGCCATATCCTGTCGTAGGGGCTCGCGAGAGGTATGGATGACGCACTCGGCCGGAACGGCTTGAAGAAGCTCCATGAGTATCGCGATGAGGAATAGTCAAACTCCTGCATGACGCGGCCGGGAGGGTCCCGCCCTGCAAGGTGCGGGACTGATACGCTCGATAGCACGCAGGAGGGGATTGTCCCTGTGATCAAACTGTAGACTTCAATGTTATTGAAGTTTCGCCATTCCACGTTGAAGAGGAGGATATGAAAGTAGAAGAAGGAGACAAGAAATTGGGTAGTCGAGTGGGGAAAAACTTCACACACGAGACAGATGGCATAAAAATGATGGAATAGGGAGGGAGGGAATGGGTGCTAGGTGTCGGGGAAGGGCGGGCGCTCCACGATCTGGCGGATGGAGAGGTAGTCAAGGGGACGGCAAAAGAGTGATCGGAGACGCAGCCTGATCATCCACATCGGAACGTATGCGTAGAGTTGAGCGGGTGGCGGGAGTGGGTGAGGGGCTGCGGGCTCTTCTCATGTTGGACCCTGATCCCGCTGTTCCGCCATCTCGTCCTTCTTTTTCCTCCGGCAACTCTGGGTTTCTCTAGGGATCGCCGACCAGTACGTCTGCTATGGGCCGCTTTCCTTCGGCCCATTCCCTTGCCTTCCTCTCAACCTTCACACGCGACTCCTATTGTTTGCCCTCTGAGCGCTCACAGGATCCCACCTCCAAACTCTCCTCCCTCTCACTCTGCATCGTTGTCACTTCCCAAAAGAATGGATCAATGAACTCATCAGGGTTCAAGTACCGTCCCACCGACAGGTAGTACTGCCCCTCGTTGTTGTATCGGTCGAGGTGCGACCACAACAACTGTGACCGTGATGTTCGTTCCAATGCCCCTGGCTCTGGCCTCTTGTTGTCCTGATAGAGAATGTCGAGGGAAAGATCATCGAGGAGCTGCGCAAGAGGCACCAGTAATTCCTGTGTGACCGGCGCAAAGTGATCTGTGGCCACCTCTCCAAATATGATCCCCAACATCTCCCCTTCCACGTCGGATCTCCATGCCTGGATGATCAGCCACTCGACGTCCCGGTCTCTATCGAGATCGTCCAAATTGTGGGGCTCATACCACGTAAACTCGATGTTGAGCAGGCAGAGGCTGAGCGTCGTGAAGATCCCCCACCATGCAGCCTACTGATCCTCCTCTAAGTCAGAATATGATGGAGCCCATGGCGAATATCAAACTTACTAAAATAATTGGCACACCCACTGGCAATCGTATCCAACAAGTCGTCAATCCGGGGAACGGGGTACACATCTTTAATCGTGATATTGTTCAATTTCCTGTAATCAATGTATATGGGAATCGGCCCGTTCTTTTTTGGGACTAGAAGCATGGGGAAGGACCAGGGCCCCGTAGCCGGCTCAATCCATCCGTTAGCCTCGAATTCTCGAATTCGTTCCAATGTCGTTCTCCGTTCCGCAAAAGAATAACGGTATGGTTTGCAATGAATCGACGGATGCGTTCCTGTTTGGATTTCGTGCTGGTCCCCTGCTGGATGACTACTTAGTAAGGACTGCCTGATATCCGTGTCCTCGATGCTAATCGCCCCTTGATATTCGGACAGGATGTCTGCGATAAGGTGATGAATTTTATTCGGGTACGTATTCGGGCACATGCATTTCGTATGATTGTCCATGGATGCTAACTGTCACTTGTTTCGTGCAGACCTTTGTACCGTTCCGTGGTGGGGGAGACGAAATGAACGAGTTGTCCGATCGCTGGGAAAACATTGTGGCTACCATCTGAGCGTCATCTTCTCGGATCGCCACATGTTCTTTCGACGTACGTCGTCCTCGATGTCTCGGGGGCTTACGGGTTTCTCGACAATCTTTATTCTGATTTCGAAAGTCGAGGGATCGCTATGCTTAGGGGGTTCGAGGGTTCTATTCTCGGCGCCCTACTGTAACAATTGAATCTCCTTTCCCTCAGAGAGCAGGGAACGAGGCAACCCCATAATGTTGCAAAAGGATCTCTTATCGCTATATCTTAGGAGTAGTGGGGTGGTGGCTTCGAATAGGGTCCCAGAGGGTTCCCAAGAATCAGTCAATACACCTATACTAATGGTTTCCCCAACATTAGTGCCCGCGTACGACGGAGATTTCGTTTCGTGAGCACGAACGTTTTTGCTGTTTTATGCCGAATCGTATAGCGAACCAATTGATGCGTCATGTCCAGGATCACAGGGTCTGTTTCCTCCTCACTTTCAGAAGTGCTCAGGGGGGACTTGGGCCCTCTGTCCCTCGTGCCGGATTCGTTAGCAGGTTCTTTCTAGGTGATCACGTGGAGCGGTCCTCCGACTTCAGGACGGACTTTCCGAACCGCAGGTAATGTTGTTCGGAGAGTGAGTCGCATCGGGGTGACGTACGGTTTTCCGTTCGTGTTCTTGAGGATAATCGATCGTTTCTTGAAATCTAAGTTAGCCTGGAGCGCAGTGAGGGCCGACAATCAGATAAGCACGTCATATGTGTTTACGTTTACAACCACGACATCCTCCAATGCATGGACTTTTCTTAATCTGAACGCGACATTCATCATCCTTTTCACCACTTTGATTTTCTCCTCATCAGCGGAGATAAGGTGGTCCTCCTCTGTAACGGTATCAAATCTTTCTGCCTTCTTACTCGTTCCACCACCTTCAGGGAGATGGCTAATACAGCCGCCCCTGAATCGAGTATTGCGTTGTACGGGACTCCCCAGACTTCCATGTCACATTCTGCGGACTTCCACGGAATAGCCTTGATACGTAGGAAATTCCGAAATTGTAATTTCTTTGGATCAACCCTCATCATATCGGATCCGAGGTACTTGGAACATCGGGTTTGTCCTCACGGATGGGAGCCTTTCCCTTCATGTTTGCTAGTTTAGCGAGGGCGAACCGTTTTCGGTTCGCCTTGCAAGGTTGCAACATTCGCTCGTTTGCCTGTTCCAGTATGGACAGAAGATGTCCGATTGGCAAGGGAATCCGGTGATCTAAGGCCCGAACTATGCTGAAGACATCAATTTCCCCCGTAACGAACGTGGGACCACCTGACTCCATTTCCCTCAGAGATGGCCTCCATTTTGTTACCTTATGTTCCTCAATCGAGGGATGGATGACTCCAATCGTTCCCAGTCCGGGGTAACCCAATGAGATATATTAATCGAGTGGGATGAGCTCCGCAACCTCTTCGGTGGTAACCATCGCACTTTCCCCCCCCCCTACTTCTTCCACCATCATGCCTACCCTCCCTGGTCCGTTGGCCACGGGCGCGGCTGCTGCGGGGGCTGCTCCTATCCAAGCTTGTGCAGGTCGGTTGGGGCAGTCCCGTGCTATGTGGCCTAGCTGGTGGCATGTGTAGCATCCATCCATCCTTACGCCTGTATTAGGTACGACGCCTCCCACGACTTGGCCGGGGGCTACTCCCGGAGTCCCGGGGCTACTGGCGCGACTCGAACGGCGATGGGGCGCATTGAACTCACCAATGACTCTATTCGGGTATTGCGCTCACGTTCCTCTTTCTTGCTCTCCTGCATTAAATTAACTAACATCCGCGTTAATTCTAGGATCACGCTTGATTCGTTTGGTTTGGGAACTGTATCTGGAGGATGCGTAGGTGCGACCATCATGGGCGGTCCTAGGGTGGTGTCCGACATCGATCTCTTAACTCCCACCTGTTCTAGGTAGGTGACGACACCTGAGACGAAGCCTATGTTTTCAAATTTGTTTTGGAGCGCGGTTAACAATGCTTTCGCCCTAGCCAAGTCTGAGGAATCTCCTTAGCGTGATCTTCTCCTTCTAGGAAGATAGAGGCAAACTTCCGTTCCATTTCTTCTGCCCCGTCTGTAATTTGTTGCATGGTGTGATTGATGGGGGAAAATTGCTTCCACAATTTTGCCTGCATTGCCCGGCTTCGGAGCCCATCAATGAACAAATTCCTCCCGACCTTTTCGTCTCTTTCTGATTTTACGAACAACCTCTAGAACCTACTGCAATATTCTATGATGGACTCGAGGGGTTTCTGGACTCGATCTTTGATCATAAAGAAGGTTTGTTCGGGGTGTTTATAGTCAAATTTATGCAAGAAGTCCCTCTCGAAAGTCGGGAGGTTCAGCGACGCGTAGGTGCTCAACCAATGATGCGCATCCCCTCCCAATCGGGTTGGGATATTAGTTCTGGCCTCATCATTGCCATACTGTTGTGCACGCAACGTGGCTAACCATGCCCCAACCAAGTAATGGCCAGGATCGAATAAATACAAATCGGGCTGTGTTGCAAGTGCTCGAACTCGGACAGGTGGCGCGGGAATAGGTGTCGTGCCTTGCCGCACATTAGCGTTTTGGGCTTGGTTAACGTTCATGTTGGCAACATGTTGACCTGCCGATCTACTCCGAGTTAGTATCGGATCGTGTCTTGGCGCGTTTCTATGTCTTGACCATCCTCGGTTTAGGCTCGTCAGATGAGTTTACTTATTAGCCTACTCGCTTGACAATCCTTAAGCTTACCACGTGTCGGCCTATTACCAACCTCATGCCCAGCGCGACTTCCAGATCGGAGTGATGGTGGGCCTGAAAGTGCGAAAAAGGGGTGTGCCAAGGATTTTAGGAAAATGGGGGTGGAGTCCCAGGTCGGAACTTAGGTCCCCTATATTAAGTTGCAAGGATATAAATGCAAGTGGGTAGGCGAAGGACGAAGGTTCTATTTTAGGCCTCGCGGAACGGGGCGGTCACCTTCGTTGGTCCCATCGTCTGGGGCGGATTCGTATTCTGTGAACCGTCGGGGCGCTATGTCTGTCCTGCTGGTGCAACACCCGTCGTCGGCGGGTTTCGCAAATCTCAGAATCGGATGTGGTCGGCCTCAACCGAAGGCTGTGCTCTCGTTGTTCGGCTTCCGAGTGGGTTCGCCGGATGAATCCCGACGCTTGGTAGGCATGGTCTGACATGCACTCGGAACATTGGGGTTGTGGCTAGTAGGGGGCGAGTGCTCGCCAAGGGGCAATGGTCGGGCAGTGGAAGGGCAATAGACGGTGATAGGGAGGGAACTTTGTTTCAAGGATAAACAATATCGAGCTCAGCAATGCTGTGTATACCCCCGTACGAATACGGGCCGTTCGTACGTCCGTACGGTCGTCCGTACGGGCTCATGTGGTCGTATGGGCCGTACGTACGGAAAAAAAAGCAAAAAAAAAAATGTTATGCAAAAAAATAAACTAAAACATTTTTGCCTCAGGGTCATAT
>BFEA01000118.1:1605020-1616763 GCA_003427395.1 Chara braunii
AGGAGGAGGAGGAGGAGGAGGGGGAGGCGGAGGAGGAGGAGAAGATGGAAAAGGGGAAGGGGGAGGAGGGCGAGACGGAGAAGGAGAAGCGAAGGAAAGAGGAGGAGAAGGTGGAAGAGGATGATGCACGGACCAGCGAAGCATGCGTCGAAACCATTGTGTAAGACGAGTTACATGTATAGGTTGTCGACATTGGCGAGCATGAATGTAACAAGTCCATCCTCGGGCCAATGTCGAAGGAGCATGGCCACGGGAAAGCAAACGGCGGACAAGCATGTTTGCCGCAGTTCTGAAATCATGCTAATTGTCATGAATCTGCTAAAACCGTGTACGCTGGCCGGTAAACACACCTGCAGGCTGATGAGACGGAATGTTTGATGTTCCACTAGGATATCGTATAACAGGAAAATCCCATGCAACTGTCTTGTCAAACACACTCAATCGGAGAGATCCATCTGCTCGTGTCTGCAGTTTCGCACCTAACAAAGTGCAAGAGCCATCAGCCGCAGTGGTCTCCTTCCATTCAAGACCATAATAGGTTGGCGATGGTGGCAGACAGCCAAAGGTAAGAATATCATCAATGAACCGATAAGTGAAAGCATATCGGCGAGCTGCAAAGGGATCCACACACTGCAGGTTGTCCACGTACTGCGCCTCATCCCAATAGAGTGCAAGGTTAGCAATCTCAGGACCAGCGTTTGTACCCATGGGAATACCCACGTGTTAATGACAGACAAGGTCATCCGCTGTATATAAATATGTATGAGTAACAATAAACCGAAGATGTTGAAGAATGTCAGACACAGAAGGAGTGTCAGATCCCGTATCCGTATTCCATTCCCCTGCACACGGTCCACGGACCACCATACGAAGAGCAACACAGGATGCGCGTGTCCGTGGACCACCATACGAAGAGCAACACAGGATGAGTGTGTCGGTGTATGCTGCTGTGCCTTTGCAAGAGCATAGGCATGTGCCTCATCAACAGCCTTAGCAACATTGTCAAGAACCCGTTGATGAGAAAAATTAGTATACATAGTAGTGAAATCAACCGTGTGGGGGGCCAGACCTCGGAGAGAAACTTTATTCTTTTTGAGGTCAAGCATGACCTCGTCACTGCTCTGGACAATCCAACATCGTCAAATACCCTCGGATTGGAAGAGTTCGAGTATCATTTTCACGGAGAGTACGGATGACACCTTGAAGTGCCACACTCAAACGAGCCGACGTCGGTGTTGTACTAGCAACAGGCTTGTGAGGCGGTCGGTGATGCAAACGCTGGACTCGTTGGGAGGGGCGCAGGTCACTTCGCTGGGCCGTATGAGAAGAAGAAAGATTGTTGCGGGCAGTGATACCAAGAATAGTACGGAGTGTGGGAGGAGACTTATGGGCCTTAAGAGCACCATAAAGATACGGCAATGTGTCAGCATGAGGATAATTCCAATGATTGTTCCAAAGTGCATGGCTACTCAGAATGTCAGGCACTGTTTCAGCGGGCCGAGAATACGTAGGACTGTCAAGATGGGCAGAAATCTTAAAACGATACCAGCTTTTACAACAAATAGCCAGATTATGTGACGTTTTATCCACAGGAACAATTGCAAAGGATTCTTGGAGCTGACGCAAGGCCGTATGTGCGTGTCGCAAAGAGCGAGGCTGTCGCAAAGGTGATGCGGCAGCCATATTGCACTCACAGTGACGCAAAACTACGGCACGCCAAAGAGCCAATTGTGAAGCTAGGGTAGCAGCGCAGGATTGTCGTGCTGTCGGACAAAGATACGCAGCAATATACTCATCAATACCAACAGCCAGTGCTTGAAGTATATCCCCCACTACCCCATTCAGTCGATATTTAGAGCCCTCATAGAACAGGCGACAGAGGTTAGCATCCGGAATCAGATCATAGTTGGCGGAAACAACATGGCCGTCAACCAGATCGGTGCAGTTAGGAAAGGCCGGACGACAAGGACAATCAGCAGCAGCTGGTAGGTGCAGGCCCAGAGTGACACTCAAGGCAACTTCCGTAAAATTACAGAATTGCACCCTTGTTGGGGGTACAAGTTTGTCACAGATGCGAATAGTGCTGGCTGCCTGAGGGTCAGGATGTAATGCACACTTGTCCGGAGAATGCAACACATGGCGCAGCTTAGTGGCCTTCAGGATCTCGTGCATGTGCACAATCCTGATAAAATTTCCGAATGTGTCACGGGAATGGGCAGTATATCGCTGTCTGACATCTTGAAACCGCCGAATAAGGCATTCAAGTTCACGGACGTCCGCAGTCATGTCCGCATTAGAAACATTTATATAGAGCCATTGCAGTAAGCGAGCTCGCCAAGCGGGCGTAGCGCGCCGAATGGAAGCAACAACTTCGGACCAAGTACCCGCAAAGCCTAACACCAATAACCGTTGTAACGCTGTTCGTACTGCAAGTTGAGGGCCCGGGCTGCAATCGACATGCCATTCGTCGGGGGTGTATGGTGGGCATGCTCAATGCCAGCCGTCGTGGCAATTGTTGCGCTGAGAATGCTCAGGTAGGTCTTCCATGTGTTCATCCACCTCATCCTTACAATGTATGTCCTCTCTGTCGTCAAGGACAGACTCATTCTTGAGCCTTTTCTTCTCCTCTTTTGCCTTCATCTTCACTCCACACTCCTTACTTTCCCTTGCTTTCCCTTTATCGTCAAACAGAGCTGCTCGGTAAACCGTATATATAAAAGAAAAACAGGATTGACATACTCCCCAGTTCCCAACTTCTGCTCCTCTTCAGCCCCCACTTAGGACCACCACATCACCCTGTGTGACTCCGACCGTGTAAAAAGTAGACCTCATGGGGTGATGGCTGCTGTGTTACATCCCTGCAGGACTCGTCCCACAACAGCTTGGAGAACATTTCTTTACGTGTGCAATGACCGGCACAATTGCAGGTTGAGAATTCTGCACTTTTCTGAGAAAATGATGTCCTTTCCATCTAATGTCTGACGATTCTGGGTCTCGTCCGCTGTGATTTGCAGGGTAGGGTAGGGCCGCCTGCATCACATTGCTGCACAGACAGGGAATGCTGCCTGTGGAGCGGCTGAGTTCGTGGTTGGGGGCATCAGCCTTGTCAGCAGCATGCTGCATTCATTCTCCTGATTCTCCCACTTCATCCAATTGCCTTGCTTTTTCTGGCACACCCCTCGGCCCCCGACCTTCCTTCCCCACGCGGCCGGTTATGCTGTAGGTAAGCCCCTTTTTCTTCTTCTTCTTCGCCGCCTCCTCCTGCTCCTCCTCCTCCTCTTTCTGCCCTCCCCATGGGGCTCTCTCTGCTCACCCCTTCCTTTCGTCTCTCTCTTGCTTCTGCTTCTCTGGCCCCAGTTCTACCTCATCGCCCCCCTCATTGTTGTTCTTCTTTCCTCTCCTCTCCTGGTACGATCCACTCCTTCACCTCCTTTCCCGTTCTCCCCTCTTCCCTCGCTCCCCATTCATGGTGTGGAAAACAAGTAGCAGCGAAAACAACAAGGACGAGCATTAGAATAAGATGACGCGACAAAGAGAGCATGAGAATGCAAGGAAGACGCGGATGCAGAGCAGCAGAGAGGAGAGGGAAGGAGGAGGAGGAGGAGGAGGAGGAGGAGGAGGCGGAGGAGGAACAAGGATGAAAACTCAATGAGAGAAGGTAGAACAGGATGGGAAAGGATGAAAAGTCGAGGAGAGAACGAGACAAGGAATATGAGAATACAAGGAAGAAGGGGATGGGGAGCAGGAGAAAGGAGAAGGGCAACAACGACAAGGAGAGGAAGGGAAGGGCGAGATGTAGTCAAGTGGTACGAGTTGGGGATCAGAGAAGCAAATGCAGAAAAGAAAAAGGAGAGGGGGAGGCGGGCAGGGCAGGGGGTGAGGGGGAGAGTCCTGGACCCTGTACCTTTCGTAAAGTAAATGTCAGGATCTTCTTGTCTCCAGCTCCTCCTCCTCCTCCTCCTCCTCCTCCTCCTCCTCCTCCTCCGCTACTGCTGCTGCTTCTGCTTTTGGTCAGTATTTCCTCTCGTCTGACGTTCAACTAATTTGAATGCTCTTTCTCATTCTACACCACAGTTTTGGTTGGTCCAAAGAGAAGAGAGGCGAGGGTCCCTCCAGGTTTCCTGTGAATCTTGTAATTCAAAGTGGATAATGATCATCTCGACGATGGATGATGATAACTACAATGACAATGATAATGAGGGACGATAGTTATAAAGATTAACGATGATCATTATGACGATGGGGTGGGCTCTCTCTTACTCTTCCTCCTGTCCTCTTTGCCAACCTCCTTTGCCCCCCATACCTCTCCCCTTCCTCTCGTGTTCTCTTCTCCTTCGCCCCCGTGGATAATCATGGCTGTCTCATAGTTCCGGTAGACTTGGGCGGGATAGTCAGTTGATATGTGTCTGTGTGTGTGTGTGTGTGTGTGTGTGTGTGTGTGTGTGTGTGTGAGAGAGAGAGAGAGAGAGAGAGAGAAGGAGAAAAAGGTGTGCAAGAGGAAAAGATGAGGAAAAGGGATTGAATGTCTGTTAAGACGAATAAAAGACATTAAGGGGTTCTGAGAACGAAGGTCGGAATATTTTCCTTCTCGAGAGTAGGATCCAGAAAAGCTTATAGACTCTTTTCCTAGAAGAGTCATCTCCTCCTCCTCCTCCTCCTCCTCCTCCTCCTCCTCCCCTCCTCCTTCCTCCCCCTCCTCCCCCCTCTCTTCCTCCTCTTGTTCCCCTTACTTTCTGATCTCTTCTCTGTCCTTTCCCCTCATCCCCCTCCTGATGTGCTCGCTGCTTTTTCTCCTTCTTCCTGCTGATGTCGTGTGAATGCCCTCAAAGCAGGCACCAGAAAACGACACTAGCTAACTGCCCACACGGGCAGTGATCTGAGTGAAGTCGACGGGTGGGCAAGAGGAAAACGAAAGAGGGTCAATTAAGTCCTCATTATCTTTAAATTGATATTGCTTGAAGAATCATTCATTTTCCTTCTTTCATTTTCTAGCTCAACCATTCGTTCCTTTCATTTGCTACCTCGACCATTTGTTTTTCTTCATTCGTCAAACAGATTGACCCTCACGCATTCCTTTTTCAATAAACACACCCTGCATCTGTTTCTGCTTTCCTTATCGCCATCCTCATCCTCATCATCCTCATCATCATCGTCATCATCGTCATCATCGTCATCATCGTCGTCATGATTGTCATCATCGTAATCACAACGCCCCCTGATCATGAATACAGGCTACTTTCCGGTCCAGTCAGATACAGCCATGAAGAGGATGCCTTGTGCTCGGGGGAAGACTGTAGTTATATGATAAGTGATTGTAATGTATGTGATGATGATTATATGATACGTGAATATGATGTTTGTGATGATGATTACCATCATGATTGGCATAATAATTACAGTAATGGTTGCTGGTCATCATGTTTAGTTGATAAGGAGGAGGAGGATGTCGGTACGGTCATGATCATTGTCACTCCGGCACGCTATTGGCAATTCCTTTTGCACATTGCTCGTCTGACCTCTAGATGGATTTTCGTTTTGTATAAAAAGACGGCCACGGATTGGTTGCTTTAGACTCCTCTCCTCCTCCTCCTCCTCCTCCTCCTCCTCCTCCCCCTCCTTGTTCTCCGCCTAGTCATAGCCTCCCGTTCAGTACTCCTCCTCCTCTTCCTCCTCCTCCTCCCCCTCCTTGTTCTCCGCCTAGTCCTCGGCCTCCTCCCATAGCTTCATGTTCAGTACTCCTCCTCCTCCTCCTCCCCCTCCTTGTGCTCTTCCTAGTCCTCGTCGTCCTCCTCCCATAGCCTCCCCTTCAGTACTCCTGCTACTACTACTACTACTATTCTTCCTCTTCCCCCCCCTCCTTGTCCTCCTCCACCTCCTCCTCCTCCTCCCATAGCCTCCTGTTCAGTAGAACAATACTGCTAATATGTGCATATTGCCAAGATAATAAAGGCACAACGTAATTTTTGTTGCATGCAATATATTACAGTGCAGACGAAGGGAGGAGAAAGGATGTCCCTTCTCGTCAAGCTCCTTCTGGTAAGGATACATGTGCACCTCGTCAGCTATGCTGAGCTGGAACGAAATAAACAATATATACGTGGACGAGTCTAAAACGCGCTGAGCTGGAATCGTTTGAAAATACTTATTAGACTAGTTAGTTTATGCTCTATGTACCCTGTTCCGCTGTATGATTTACACTGGACTGCATGAACCTGGACCCATATTCGCGTGCTCGTGCATTCACGCCCATCGCGTCATTGTGTACTGCAAGCGTGTGAAAGTTTTAAGTCAATTCGCCTCTATGATTTGCACTAGATGCACCTGGACCCATATTCACGTGCTCGTGCATTCACAGACCCGGCACCGCATTGTGTATTGCGACCGAGTGAAAGTTCTAAGTCAATTCATGCTGTCAACTGATCAACTATGTGCCAGACTGTTTCCTAATTTGGCAAATTTCTCAAGACAAAATAAGGAAGTCAGGAAAAAAATACGCACGTGCACGTGCATTCACACACCCACCGCCGCATTGTGTTTTGCAAGCGAGTGACAGATCTACTACGAAGACTTGAAGGATAAGAATAAGATAATAACTAAAGTGCACTTTGAAACTGTTTGTAAGAACCCATAACCATGGGAACTGTTTGTAAGAAACCATGGGGCGTTCCCCGAACGTATGTCGGTATGTATGTACATAGTGTACAGACAATAAGGAAGTGAGGACAGATGAGAGGAAAAGTGGCGCGGTCGTCCAATCTCTTATGTTTATCCAGCAGTTATTCATGATTTATCCTGTACACTCTACTTCTTATTCTCATCCTTATCCATTAAGCTTATCCTTTGTATTGCATGGATAAGCTAAAAGGATAAGGATGAGGATACGAAGTAGAATGTACAGGAAGCAACCTCCTCTACAGGGAGAAAAAGCGGACGGGTGAACAGCTTTCTTATCCTTATCCTTGAACTTATCTTTGGCGCCACAGCACCTATCTTATCCTTATCCTTATCCTTATCCCTGCCCTTATCCTTATCCTTATCTTTGGCACGTCAGCAGCTATCTTATCATTATCCTTATCTTTGTCGCCACAGCAGCTATCTTATCCTTATCCTTATCCGTGACCTTATCCTTATCTTTGGCCCGTCAGCAGCTATCTTATCCTTATCTTTATCCTCGGCCTTATCTTTGGCGCTTCAGCAGCTATCTTATCCTTATCCTTATCCTTGGGGGGAAAAAACTCAAAAGAAAAATTCAAAAATCATCATGATCATTATCCGAAGAGAGGTCGGCTGAAGGGATGAAGAGCCTCGCTCCACTACTCTCCAAATGAATGTTCAAAATGAGAATGAATCTTTCCGTACCACATGGGGAGATGCATCGCCATATTTTTTGTCTTCTGCACGTGGTGCGTAGTGGAGCGAGGCCAGAAGGCTGGAAAAGAAAGACCAGGTTGCGACTCTTCGCTGCCTGAGAAAGCAAAGAGGTGTTCTCGAAACACCTGAAGAAAAAAAACAAACAAAAAAAACAAAAAAACATCTGGGATTTCATCTGCAGTGCTGCTGTGAGTTACAGTAATATAGCACATCCTTAAGGCCCCATTCTCAAACCGGTCGATGATGAATCCGGTCAAATACCAGCTCCAATTCATTCGAGAAGGCGCTGGTACGACACGAGTAGGGAAGGGGGAGGAGGGAGAGAGGGAGGGGGGGGCGCAGAGCAGGGCAGGGGAAGGTGGAGGAGAGGAGCAAGCTCTCGTTTCCTCACGCAGCATTGTTGGTTCAGAGAGATTAAGGGCATATACTCACACTAGTGCTTTCCTAAGTGTATCTGACTGCAATTACGGCCGGATCTGGCTGGGTAAATATGACCGTGATCACGTCAACAGCAAGTGGAAAAAGTCCTAGTGCGTTAAAAAAAAAAAAAAAAAAAAAAAAGTTCCTAATGTCAGTCTGCTGCAAGTGCGCCTTGTCTGAGGAGAAGCCTCGCTCCACCGGTGCTTGCTCCGGCACGCATTTCTTTTTTATCATAAATGGTAAAAAGGGCATTTGAACAAATCCGAAGAATATCTCTATCTTTTTTTTGTTCATCTCTTATCTTTTTTTTGTTCACTTTTTATCTCTATAAACTGAAGTGGTCCCCACCTGACAGCCCCCTGAGGAGGGAGGCGGCACCAGTGGGACGCACGGCACTGGAACGGTCAGACACCAATTTGTTAATTGATCATTAAAAAGAACAATAAGACCATTTACCCAAGAGCCTAGCTCAGTGGGGACCACACCCATGAACTGTTGAAATTCAGACCCGAGTTCTATTCCAGATGATGATGGAACTTGATGAGAAAAACCAACTACTAATGATTTTGTATTTTATTTTTTATTTTTTTGGGGGGGAACTACTAATGACTTGCGTGGGGCTCAGTTGGTAAGGCTCACAAGTGGCATTCAGGAGGTCGTGGGTTCAATCCCCATTGGCCTCATGTATCTTCCTGGGCATGCTTGGCGCCCGCCACCTACAGATAGACCACTGGATCCCCCAATTGGCATTTAGCAGAGTCTGATGATGTTCATAGAGGAGGGGACCTGAGGGGAGGCACAGGGATTGGTCCTGTTGGCATGGTCCCTGATGCTACCGGCTGTCCCCTAGCCCGTATCGCCCACCTGCAGGTCGGGAGTAGCCCGCGCATGTTCTCTCGTGAACACGGTTCTGGCTGCTACGGGGTTCCCCGTATGCCTACAATTAGGAGTAGTGGTAGGTAGGTAGGTAGTGTGAGGTGAAATTGAGAGAAGAATATACCTTCTTTTTTTTTAATAATAATAAGATCATTTGAATGAATCCACGGACCATCTTTATAAACTAAAGTGGTCCCCACCTGTTGCCCCTCCGCCCGGGCCCACGAAAATCCGAGGAGGGAGGCGGCACCTGTGGGCCGCACGGCACTTGGAACGGCCAGAATCGAATCGCGGGCCGGCAGTTATTTTTTTAACCGACCTTTGTGCTGTCTTTTCGCGAATCTTCTTTAAGCGCAGGGGAGGGGTGGGGTAGGGGAAGAGAGAACGGGGGAGTGAAAAAGAAAGTAAAAAGAACAAAAATAGATTCTTTAGGCACGCGCCTGCTTTTTTTTGGGTTGCCCTTATTTTCGGTCTCCGCCGACCCCCCCCCCTCTCTTTCGCGTTTTGTTTTCCATCTTCCACGCGTAGTATTTTTCCTCTTTCGCGCATCGTTTACCGCTCCCTCTTCCGCCTGGTCTCCTTTCATTACCGCGGCTTTCATCAGCCGTCTGCTTCTCGCAAGTGCAAGAGGGATAACAAGTAGGACTGCAGTAAAAAACGGAGGGAGGGATTGTTATGGTCATCATCGTGGTGATGGTTGACATCGTGAAGTGCATGTTGAGGATGGTGATGATGACGAAGATGGTGACGTTGCAATGGGAGTGTTGATCGTCAGGCGGGAGGGGGAGGCTTACTACTCTCTCTGTGTGTGTGTGTGTGTGTGTGTGTGTGTGTGTGTGTGTGTGTGTGTGTGTGAGAGAGAGAGAGAGAGAGAGAGTGTCGGCCAGCAGCTGCCACATCGTCTTTCAGCGGCTTATTTTTTAATTCTCCTTTGCGCATTTGTTTCCCCCCTCTTTGGCACGTTTCATATTTTTCTCTTTTCCGCAACAATTCCCCGCCGGAGCACACAGAGAGAGAGAGAGAGAGAGAGAGAGAGAGATTAGTCATCGTTATGGTGATGATTGACATCGTGAAGCGCACATGGGGATTCTGAGGATCGTCGTCCGGGTGATAAAGATGGTATGGTCGCAATGGGTCTGTTGATCGTAAGGCAGGAGCAGCAAACACAGAGAGAGAGAGAGAGAGAGAGAGAGAGAGAGAGAGAGAGATTGTCTTGCACATTCTCTATTTTTGTCTTTTGCATGTGCTGTTTCTTTCCGTCACCAATGACTTCCCAGAGAGAGAGAGAGAGAGAGAGAGAGAGAGAGAGAGAGAGAGAGAGAGAGAGAGAGAGAGAGAGAGAGAGAGAGAGTTCACTTTCTTCCGCTGGCCATTCTTTCGCCTTTGCGTCACTTGTTATTACCTGCTAGCAAGTAGATATCTCACAATACGTACATAGAGAGGGAGAGGGAGAGGGAGAGGGAGACTCTCCCTAACACATTCAGAGCAGCGACCATCGATCACATGTCTTGCAACCAAGGACACAAGTCCGAAGCATCCAAATCCTCCCGTGCAGGACAGAAGGCCATCAAAGGATCTTTGAGAAGCATTGACGGATCATTTGTTGACAATCTTTGAACGATGCGTTGAAGGATCGTTGAAGAATCATTGAAGGATCGTTGAATAATCATTGAAGAATCATTGAAGGATCGTTGAAGGATCGTTGAAGGGCATCGATTAATTCATTCAAGGATAGTTCTTGAAACATCCATGGTTGAAGAAAGAACCTCTCGATTGGGCACACAGATTACCCAGTAGTAGAGCAAGGCAGAACCACGTTGTGCCTCACGATCCGAAGTTTGGTCTGTATTTTCAACAATTCATGGGCGCACCGACTGACTGAGCGCCCTGCTACGCACACTACCTTCTTCCCCCCAATACAACGTCCGGTCATTATAGCTGTCTGTATTTCGGGTATCTTTCAGTCTAAATACTGATAAAATGACCGTACCTTGTATTCGGGGGAAGAAGGTAGCACGTAAAAAATCACCAATTTATCGTTCGCGATTTGTTTTTTTTTTTGTTTTTTTTTTAACAGAAAAAAGGGGTCCTCAGGGCTTCATATTATGAGTTGCAATAGCACTGAGGCCGGGAATCCTCAACAAACAACCCGGAAAATAGAACAAGAGGCCTGTGATTTGGTTATTTTGGGCACCGCCAGGTAACTCGGGCCACCTGCATCTTCTTGCACAAATCAGAAATGACCGCGACCGCGACCGCGATATTTTCACGCGACATGCAGTCGTCATAGGGCCTAATGCTGGCTTTTTTTTTTTTTTTTTTTTTTTTAGGAACCAATCCATTTTATGTTGGCCTTTTCGTCTTTTCTTTAAAAAAAAAAAGAATTAAAAAGAATAAATAAATAAAATAATTCCTTCTCAAGTCGTCTGTCGCAGCAAAACTGCTTGCTCTCAAATCCACATTCCACATTCATCATGAATGAAGAAAGAATCCTTCCCCCCCCCCCCCTGTTGCGATATAAATGTTCCCTTTTTAAACATTTTGACACCATTCACAAAAAACAAAATAATAATAATAATAAGAGTTGGGTACCAATCTGGCGCGAAGGGATATTATTTTTATTGCTTTATAATATATCGTCACATGAATATCAGAGCGCAAAAGCGAAAAAAAAAAAAAAAAAACGATTTCGTTTTTTTATCTTCTTCCTTACAACTCCCCCTGTTCAGAACCTCTTGCGTACAAGGCCGCCCACGTGGATGTAGGTTGAGTGTTCCCTTTTTTTCGTCTTCCTCTTCTCCCGCTCGTTTCGCCCCGCTAACCATTTCGGTGCTGTCATCTCTTCTCTCTTAATTAACCATCCGTGATTAATTTATATGAAATTATATCATATTAATGGATTAGTCCTTGTCCTCTTCTCTCTTAATTAAGCGCACCCGTAATCATCGCGTTCCGCCCCCCTCCACTCTTGTTCTTCTTTTTTTTTTTTTCTTTCTTTTCTTTTCCTTCTTTTTTTTCGTTTTTTTTTTCTGTCTTAATTAAGTGCACCCGTAATCATCGCGTTCCGCCCCCTTCC